>OVBA01000065.1:0-113000 GCA_900406435.1 Lepidium aucheri | reverse complement strand
ATATATGTATATATAATTTTTTAATCTTTTCGAATAGCAACGAAAAAAATTAATTAATTAACCATTTCTTTTAACAAATGTTTTAAAAACCTACTTAGTCTTCCGGGATATAACCGGATTGGTTTTAACCTGGCTCTGATACCACTTGTAACGATCCGCAACCCTAATGGACCCCACATTCTCTTCGGATTTGTGGGCCCACCTTAACAATCTGACAGTTGGTATGCTACATCCAGAAAACTTTAATGACTTGTTTACCAACCCTACAAATTACCACATGATCTTTCTCATAAGGTCACACATCCTTCAACTACTCCACTTCAAGTACGCATAACCTTGGAATTCTGTCTAGACAAGTGAAAGAAAAGATAAGTGTGCTTTGATGACATAGGTGATCAAATCAATTCTTTTAAACCTCTCCGCATGCACCACTATATACCATATTTTTTGAAAACAGGGTGGTACAATAACCGTTAAGCAAACAAGAAAATCAAGTATAGACATCATCATCATCATCATTATCTTCAAGACCTTTTCTAGAAAGGTTTTGCGAAAATTAAGGCTCTTCCATCTTGTTATTAGATTCTGCAAACATAAATGAAAGAAAACTAATTTTATTAAATAATATGATGAAATCAATTATACTACATAAGTCTGAAATACAAATCTAAAAATAAGTCTGGAAAAGAAGTTTTCTTAAGAAATCTGTTTAAGAAGTCTCCTTAAGGAGTCTTCTTAATAAGTCTGTTTAATAAGTCTGCTTAAAAAGTTTTCTTAAGAAATCTTTTTAAAAGAGCCAATAAAAATACTCATTAAAAATATAATCTTTAACGACAAAAGATAAAAAATCGATTCTTACAGAATATTTTTTAATTAAAATGTAAACTTTAATAAGAAAACGTAAAAAAAAAACTAAAAAATTCACATAATACTTATTAGAAATGTAAAACTTATAGAAGACAAAATTAATTTTTTCTAATGAAAGTCAATAAAATTGTAATTATTAACTAGAACATAATCAAATTTTCAGAAGAAATACAATTTTCTTAAGAAAAAATCAAAATACTAAGTTTTTCTTAAAACAAACTCAACCAAGTATGATTTAACAAAGCATATCAAAAAGATTACATCTTTAACTAGAAAAGATCCAAAAACTAGAACTTTTCACAATATCTCATTTCAAAAAGATATATTTAACTAGAAAACACATAAAAAATCAAACTTGCACACAATTATCATTACAAATAAAATATTTCAGAAGAAAAGTTCAAAAAAAATCACAATAAAAGTGTTTTTTAATAAAAGATTTTTCACAAGAAAAATTATATATATATATTTCACATCATATTCATTAAAAATCAAATCTTTAACTAGAAAAGATAAGAAATCAAAATTTCACAAGATCTCATTTCAAAACAGTTCTTTAACTAGAAACTCCAAAAAAATCAAACTTTCACATAACTTAATTAAAAATGAAAACTTAAAAGCTAAAAAACAGATCTTTCACATAATATTCATTAAAATGTAATCTTTGACTATAAAATATAATAATTTCAAATTTTTCACAAGATCTCCTTTAAAAGTCAGATCTTTAACTAAAACACATACAAAAAATTAGTACTTTAACAAGACCAAAAAACTTAACATTTTCCCAAAAAAATTGATTTTTTCAGTTGTGAACCAGAGAAGAAATGAGGGTTGTTAGACCAAATACTTAAAATTTATAAATATATGCACAATTTAACTCTTTTATTCTATTTCTACATTTCAAACATAAAATTTACAAATCCAACTCTATTAACATCTCTTATTACCCTAAGAGATTTTATGAATTTTATGGTTTATGAACTTTGTGGTTTGATCTTTTTTGAATTTATTTGACCATGTTTTAGAAAAATCTTATCTTTATACTTCATAATTGTTTATTTTTAGATATTGTAATCAAAATTATAAGCATATAATATTAATTATTATTTAGCATAAATTAAATATATATTTAAGGAGCAGGCATCATATTAAGTCTTCTCTCCTAAAACTAGTAGACTCTACATGAAGTCTACAATAACACCTAAATTCTATATCCTAAATTCTAAACAATAAATTCTAGACGCAACCGAATATTTTTTAAAAAATACGCAAATATTAGACCAGAAACTTCTACTTTCTAAATTTATGCAAAATGTAACTCTTTTATTCTATTTGTAGATTTCAAATACAAATTTTACAAATTCCACATGATTACCATCTCTTATTACTCTAAACCCTAAATTATTACATAGTTGGTTTATGAATTTTGTTGTTTGATCTTTGTTGATTTCATTTTACCATGTTTTAGCGGAATTATATTTTTAATACTTCATAATTGTTTATTATTAGATTTTGTAACCAAAATTATAAGCATATAATAATAATTACTATTTTAATTTTAAATTCAATATATAATTAAGGAGCATACTTCACTTGAAATTTTCTTGTATAAGCAGTAGACTTCAAGTGAAGTCTTCTTGTAAGTAGACTTCATGTGAAGTCTGCAATATCTGGCGAATGGTTCCATGTTTTTTCTTTGATCATTAAGAGTAAAATTATAAATTCATTTCACTCATGGGTTACTTTTGGAGATGAGTTTAATTGGGGTTTATTTTTATATTTAAAATGAAAATTTGTGTGCAGGTGGCCTTTAGTCTATTGGCAGGTGGTAAGTCCACTAAAGGCAGGCGCACTTGTACATCCATGGATAGAATCTCATTGTCTACATTACGTTGGAACTTGACTAATGGGCCGGCATGTTATGACCCAATATTGACAAAAAAAAGATTTTTTGAGTCATTTTTTTCATTTTCCAATTAAATTACTCTGAAAAATGGCAAATTGTGCAACTATATTGTTTAATCAATAAAATATAACTTCTCCCTGTTCTTTTTGTTTACCTTTAAATAGATCACCTAGTAGTTTCAACTTAGCAATACCACCTACTAAAATTTTATCCTCTCAAATCTCTACTAAATCAATATGGAAACCTTTCATTTCTTTTTTTCTGATTTGAAATATGGCTGAAACTCTCAACATGTTATTGCAGTACTTTTGCGATCTTGGAAAACGCATAATATCAAAAAAATAGAGAGTTTATGAGTGTCAACATGTTGTTCCTTGATAAAATGACTTCTATGATATATACAATCAAATGTCATCTAAATGGCGAGTCACTAAGTAGTGTATTAATATTTTAGAACAGTTAATTATGTTTTAATTGATTTCACATTTAGATAAATATAGTGATTATTTACTAGCAGGCTGCTGCAATTATCTCTATCACTACTACAATTTGATCTATTTATAAATTACTAGTAAGTCACCGCTCTTCAGGTAGATTTTATATTATCGTTAAATAGAGATGATAAAAATAGAAAATAATACAGTGTGATATTTTTTAGATGATAAGCAGTCATATCGAAAAGTTTAATTTTAGTACTCTATAAAAAGTAGAATTTTTACCGGATCCTAAGATAAGTAGATTATGACTATATTGTTGTTTCTTTAAAGCTGTTATTAATATGTATTGATAAATAAATAAAAGCACAAAATTAAATTTTTAATTAGTGTAGTTAATTATATATATAATAAGAGACTATGTTTCTCCAGCATTCGACACATCAGCATTTTAAAACATTCTGGTGTTGACAAATCAGCCTAAAATTTTAATGCTCAAACCAATCAAATTATTAAATTAATACAAGTCATCATGTAGTAAATCTATGTAAAGACACCATGAGTTACTCCTTCTGCTTCATCCTTCAAAGTTCAAAGTCTCTTCATGAAACGTTTTTCTCTCATCGTCCATTAATTTCATTAACTGAGAATTTATGGGATCTTTTCATCTTCTTCTGTAGATATTTTATCTTTATTTTAATCTTCTTTCCCATTCCTCCTTATAAACCCATAGAATCTCTTCGCTTAAACACTGGCCATCATTAATTTGGCATCTCTCATATAATCCACAAATCTTCACAGCAATCTCTTCTTCCTCAATAGCCTATAAGATCTTCTGGGCACAAGATACAAACTTTTTTGATCAAAGTCTTGCCAACAAAAAAGAAAAAAAGGTTCTTTTCTTCGGATTCAAACAAGTCTTCCTCTGTTTGTGGTAAATTTTTCCTTCCTTTAACAATCTAAAAAAATGAAAATAAGTTTCTCCTCAGAAGCTTTAGGGAATCATTACCACGTAGATGATCTCTCTTTCTCTCCGATGACTTTTGTCGAATTTTGTATGTACAAAAAGAGATTCTCATGTCTGAAGCTTTAGAATCAAAAGCTTCTTCGAAGTGAATTCCAAAAAAACAGATCCTTTTTTGATGATTGTAATGTTATACACCTATGTCATTCATGTTACGATTCTTAAAAAGGGAAATCTAATTTTATAAGCAATTAAGAGACAATTCAATATTTGAAGAAAGAGGAAGTTGAGTGGATGCTCAAGATAGACAACTTGGAGAAAGGTGATAAGCTTGGTAATTTGTTGTTGATTCTCAATGTTAGTTAATCTCTTCACTGTATTAGCATGTTCATTCTTTCCAATTGAATTTCAGATCAAACATGATATTGACGATGTTTATGTGGGTAATAATATCGCCAAAGCATCTCGCTTTCACATTGGTGATGAGACATGTATGATATTTTAATCAGTTCTTATGTTTGAAATCTTTATACTTTATTCATTCTTCTTCTTAATCTGTCTTTTGATATTTTTTACTTGCTTTAAGTTTTGGGATTCTTTTTCCTTGAATATTTAAGCTGATTGTGATTTCTCTCATGAGTATACACTTTTGATATGGTTTATAGAAGTAATGACCATCATTCGTTATGTTCTGAGTTTGGTTTCAAAATAGATACTGAACAAAAATGAGAAAACAATTTGTCACAAGACGTTAGAATCTGTCTAATGGGTATTTGTTTTGTTGTTCTATGTAGGATCTTGTTTGAGATCTGGTTGTCAAATTATGCAAGGCAAGTGGTTTGCTTATCCACTATCCTGTTTTGGTTTTCCATCATTCTTTGTACTTTTACCTATGATGCTTATCTAACTGCTAAGCTATGCATCTTCTGCTGTTCCGGGTAAAAATGCTTCCGAGAACAAACTGTTACACCAGGAGAATGTTGGGTTAAATGTTGAGATAGCAAAGCTAGCCTTCTCAAAAGGCATATGGAGTTACACTTGTAAGATGGACGACATACTTCGTAGATACTGAACAACCAGCCATCCCCAAGAGAGAATTTTTTCTGCTCTTACCTTCATAAATAAGGTGAGATTCATATTAAATTTATGTTTCTAAAATGGAACTTAGTGTACTGAAATTGAATGTGCATGAGGCAACCAGTTTAGTGCTTACTGAAATTGTTATTGTTCCTACAGGTTCCACCAGAGTTAGAAACTCAAACAGATGATGTCACATCCACAATGGGAAGAGGTAGAGGTCAAGGTCCGTTGAAACATGTTGCAGCCGAACAAAAGAAAGAATTGCTAATAAAGACATTAAAGAAAACTGTAGCAAAAGGCATGCTACTTGTAGCCGGAACAATCTGCTTGTCCACATGTCCCTTTTCCTCATGTGTTAAAATAGCATTGGTTTATATATTGACGAAGCTGAATAAACGTGAAACTCATGTGAATCAAACCACTCAGGTGACCAATATTTAATTTACAACTCCTTATCATTGGGTCAGAGAAAGATTTTTGCTTTAGCAATGTCTCACCACATGAGTTTTGGTAGTTTTTAGACTTTAAAATGTTGTAGTTCACATATATAGAAATTTAAATGTCCTCAAGTGAAGGACAAATGTCGTATTACTAATATTATGCGAAATAAGCATGCGGTTCTATTCTAATCTCACACGTTATTGGATGATGATATATATTGACATGAGCTAATTCTTCTATGTATGTTTTTGGGTTTTACGTTAACTAATCGATTCATATATTTATTTTGCATCAATTTATAAGTATCTCTAGATTTCAATGGACAAAGTGAATGTATTAAAAAAAATTTAAAATCATTACGCCCACTTTATAAAATATATATGGGCTTCTAAGGTTTTCATTTTAGACAGAGTTAGAATCATCTCATGTTTATGGTACAAACAGAAAGAGCTTGACTTAACTATCACTTCCTTAAAGTTTCAACTAAATTAGCTTTGAATAGTTTACTCTTATAAATATAGGCTAAAACATCAAGGGCATAAGCTATTGCTGCCTAGCCTCTACATTTGTGGTTTTCGCTGATTAACAAAGTGTCATATAAATTTAAAGGTTAAAGACTTTTCTAAGTCAGTATATCATATCTAATATGTATGCTTCTGTATCTAATCATGTCTATATGTTCTTTGTTAGTTGACCTTACAACCTTAGAAGTTAGAAGCTGTTTGACACACACAAAAAAAGTTAAAAGCCAAATATGTTTAAAATGCTAAACATTTTTTACCAAATTATAAAGTTACTAATTCAGAGTATGCGACTAGAACTCCATTTAGATGTGTTTGTGTCCTTATTTTATCAGTTAGTAAGAATTTGTGTTTGATTTTATGTTTAAGTAAATTAATTAGTAGCTTATTTCAGATCAGAAAATATCAGAGTTTTTATTTGCTTAAAATATTGCCGTGTGCATGCACAAATATCCCAAAGATAATATAGCTTCTTCTTCACTATATTTCACTTTCAGGTTGATTGTTGTTTATATTTCATATGTATCTATTATGTTTGTCAGTCACTTAAGCAATGTTTGTGGATTATGATTTCTATGATATTTGTTTTTCAAAAGTAATTTGGATATCATATTGAAAACATCTCTTTAGATCTTTTTCGGAAAAAATACTGCTGCGTAGCGCGAGTTATTATCTAGTTTTAGATATAAAGTATTCACAATTTTAATTTTCTTTCAAAATATTAGATTTTTTTAATAACACAAATATAATATAGTGAGGCAATACTGGTTCGTCATGGCTTATGTAAAAATTCACGTCTTAAGATCATATATTTTATATGGAAATAGGTCTTTCATTTTATTCAAAAGAACATTTCAGATTATGAAAATGATATCACATTGTGTAAGCAATTATGTTACACAATGAATGGATAAATATCACATTTTAATTATTAATCGCTTATTACATTGACAATTTATCAATATTTAACTACTAATTCTTATAATTACTTTAAAACTTTGGATCGTTGGGGAGAAAATATTTAAAATTTCATGGTTTAAAAACTATTATCACTATAAGTTAGTTTTTAAATTATTATCTTAACCAGCTCCACTTGGAGCAATTTGGCTATCACGTCTTATCGATTTAATTATTGTTGAAAAGAAATGACGAGTTTATAACACATGTACTCTTTTTTTAAAAAAATATATATAAACTTTTATTTTCCTCATTATTACTCATAACTATTTTTCATCATTTTAGCATTAACCTCTCTAGTTATAAACCTCATAATTCAAACCTCTAAATACTTATCTTCTCTCGTCATTTTAAAGCTCAAACACAAAATTAAATTTCTTATTTCATTGTAAGAAACTGAAAGCACAATTTGAGGTTATTACATTTATGATTTATGTAATTATGTAGGACACTAAAGAAAATACGTATGAGTTGAAAAAAAAACACATATGTTACATATTCATAGTGCTAAATTTGAGATAATATAAAAGTGGGATATTAATAATTGAAGTTAAATATTTTATTTTTAGTTACAATATCCACTTTTAATCATTTTTTTTCGAAAAGAAAAATCAAACTACTTTTGTTAATTCTTGATCAAATATTGTGAGAATCATTTGGATCTATAGAAACCAAAAAGTTAAATATAATTTAAATGATTCAAATGTTACTTTATTTCATATTTTTCCATCAAACATTGTTAAAAGTATATAATTTACAGAAATTAAAACGATTTTCATATTTTTAAATGTAAATATTTTAATAATTTATATTTTTTGTATTGTAAAATTTGTTTAAAATATTTTAAAAGTTCTTTATAGAAAATAATATTAATAGTTAAACATTCTTGATTTAAATGATGTTCCTGTGATTTATTATATATTAGTAAATTATTAGAGACTAAATATTAAAGATAATAGATGAATGTGATGAATTAAAAATGAGTTGATGATGTGGCATCATGATAAGAGAGCAATATTTTACTATATATCTATATATATATATATATATTTATATATATATATATTAGATATGGACTTGTGCGATGCATGGATTAATGTTTGAAAAAAAAAATTTTTAAAAATAAATAAAACTATCATAAGTTAAATTAAAACTTACATATATTAATTTAGAATAAAAAAATAATTGTAATTTTTTAGTTTAAAACTTATTTTAAATTATTCTGTAGATAAAACATAAGCTATATCAATTTTTTGACTCGTGAGAATTATTTAGGTTAAAATTTAATTTAATACTTTCTCTAGCATATAATATTCACTAAATCATTTTTTACTCCTATTTGACATGTTAAATATTCTCGTTGATTTGTGACTTTTTAACTCAACTATATAGATATTAGGATTTTTGTTTTTATTATTTTTATAATATATAAATACGGGATAATTTTTTATCGTTGAATTTAACACGTGAAACGATCCTGTTGATTAGTGACTTTTGAAACCTAATTTTATAGATATTAGGATTTGATTTTATCTTTTTCTTATATAATATAAATAGAAAATAATTTTTGATCGTTGGATTTGACATGTGGAATAATCCTGTTAATTAGTAACTTTCGAAATCCAACTTTTTAGATATAAGGATTTGATTTTATTCTTTTGGGATAAAATATAAATATGAATAATTTTTTATTGTTGAATTTGACACGTGGAACAATTCCGTTGATTAGTAACTTTTGAAACTCAGCTTTATATCATAGGACGAGGATTTGATTTTTTAATAAAATATAAATACATAATAATTATTGATCGTTGGATATGAGAGATGGAACAACCTGTTGATTAGTAACTTTCAAGACCCAAATTTCTATAATAGGATTTGATTTTATCTTTTTAAGAAAATATAGATACGGAATTAGTTTTTATTTTTGTATTTGACTTGTGAAACAATCTCGTTGATTATTAACTTTTGAGACTCAACTTTATATTGTAGGATATATAATATGATTAGTAGCTTTTGAAACCGTACTTTATATAATATCATCATAGCATTTGATTTTATCTTTTTAATAAAATATAAATACATAATAGTTTTGATCATATTTGATATGTGGAACAATACTGTTGCTTAGTACTTTTTGAAACTCAATTTTATATAATAGGATGTGAAACAATCTCGTTGATTATTAACTTTTGAAACACAACTATATATCATATGATATATAATAAGATTAGCAACTTTTGAAACCCAATTTTAACTAATATCATAATTAGGATTTGATTTTAGGGGTAGTTTCAAAAATGACTACATTTCTTGAGTCATGCAAATATAACCCACACTCTTCTCTTTCCAAAATTTTATCATTTTATCCTTGTTAGATTTAAGAACTTCAATTATGGCATTATTTTTGTTTTTTTTTCTTTTTAAATAATAAATAAAGTCTAAAAAGACACAAATATCTAATCTCCACCACTTATCTACAAAAATGTCATCTTTATCAATTTTTCCAACCACCATTAACAACCAAAATTGAGCTCTAGTTGCTTTTTTACCAACCAAAATTTGGTCATTATCAACCCATAGTGAAGTTCATAACTTCATATTTTTCTACTTTCTCTCCAATTCCATCAAAAAACTTTCTCATATGCATTTCAAAATTTTCTAAATTCTTCGATCTTGTTGTTTTCGAGTTTCTTGCATCGAAAACAATTGAGCTTCTTTTATATTAGCTTGAATCAAAGTTCTAGGTAGTAATTGAAGGTAAACACAAACTCAATCTAACTCATTACTATTTATTCTTTTTTTTGCAGAGAGTAGACTTTATTATAAGTCTACTTTGCATGTAGACTTAAAATGAAGTCTATAAGTCAACACATGGGTTATTTTTGCATTTAGCCTATATGTTGTAGACTTAAAATAAAGTCTACAAAGTTCTCTTTGTAGAAAAAAAAATCTGATGTAGACTTCATTTTAAGTCTACGTCAAAAAAGGTTAGTTTTGCAATTGACCAATATGTTGACTATCGAAGCAGACTTCATTTACAGTCTACACTAGAAGTCTATATCGAATTATAAAAGTAGACTTCACTTGAAGTCTACTGATGTTAATTTTGCAATTGAATAAGTTTAACTTTTCTTTATGAAATCTACTTTGGAAGTCTACATCGTGTACACTTGAAATGAAGTCTACTTTTTAAAATGTAAACTTTAAATGAAGTCTACTAATTAATAACTTAGGTCATTTGATATACAAGGTAACTAAATAAGGAAAGTAGACTTCATTTAAAGTGTACATTTTAAAATGTAAACTTCATTTAAAGTTTATATGATGTAAACTTCCTAAGTAAATTTCATCCAAAAAAGTCAAACTTAGTCAATTGCAAAACTAACCTCACTAAACTTCATTTGAAGTTTACTTTTATAAATTAGTTATAGACTTCTGATGTAGACCGTACATAAAGTGTTTTTGAAAGTCAACATATTGATCAATTTCAAAACTAACCACATTTGAAAGTAAACTTCAAATAAAGTCTACTTCTTGAAAGTTAATCTTTGGTCAAATGCAAAACTAACCTTAGAGTAAACTTTATTTTAAGTCTACTTTGAGTAGACTTTGTTTGAAATCTACTATTACAATATATTAAAATTCAATTTATAACATATTATAATATTATTTTTTGTATTTTTTCATGTGTGTTTCTTTAGTTGTCTGTCTCTGTATAAATTTTACATGTTTATGTGTTATATTTATGGTTTTATAAAATTTCAAATAATTTGGGTAGTTAGCTCATTCTAAGTAGACTACATTTGAAATCTACATTGAGTATAATTCATGTGAAGACTACTCTGAGTAGACTATAAATTAAGTATACTATGAAAATTTGTTAAAAATGAATTTATAAGATATGTATAATGTTATATTTTTTTGTACTTTTTCATGTGTGTTTCTCTAATTGTCTACCTTTGTATAAATTTTACATATTTATGTGTTTTGTTTATTGTTTTATAAATTTTTGAAATAATTTGGGCAATTAGTTCATTTTGAGTATACTTCATTTGAAATCTACACTGAGTAGACTTTCATGTGAAGTATACACTGAGTAGAATTTAAATGAAGTCTAGTTTACTATGAAAATTTTGTAAAAAATGAATTTATAGCCTATGTATAATATTATTTATATATATTTTTTCCTATGTGTATTTCTTTAATTGTGTGCCTCTATAAAATTTACAAATTAATGTGTTATATTTATAGTTTAATAAACTTCTGAAATAATTTAGATAGTTAATTTGTTCTAAGGAGCCTTCATTTAAAGTCTATGAATCTACTTATTAATAAACATTTGTCGTTAAGTGGACATTAATAAAAATCTTGATTATCTGCTCACATGATGACATTTTAGTTTCACTTAATTTTCACATCCATGGAAGGAAAAAATAAAGGAATTTTGCACAATACTAATAAATTCATAGCCATTACTTTTCAAACTCACTCTTCAAATAAGATTAGTGTCGTAACTAAGACATGCAATTGTATCTACTCATTCTGTATTTTCTCTCACACATTTTATCAAAAAATATGCACGAATAGAAAAAATTGCCTTCCGTGTACTCTGTAAAAAATGTCTAAAACAAATGGAAAATGAGACTTAACTGATTCCATTCTATCAACAAGATTACTTAGATAAGAAACCAGACATTAAATTTCTTCCGTTATAGTGCAAACAAGAAACTAGAATGCTACAGTAGATAGAAGAAAGACAACAACACATTTATCTTTCTTGTTTTATAACATAGATTGGCCTTGTATAACATCAGATAGAAGAACTTCAAGTTCTTTCTTTGCTTTGTAAGGTCTAAATATAGCAATTTGAGCATTGTACCATCTCTTTTTTTTAGTTTTGCAAGAATCTTCAATTCATCAAAATCTCCAATCACTGCTAACTTCCTTTCTATTGAGTTCATAATACATGTGTAAGCCCTGCAAAAAATGTAAAGGTTTGGACTTTGAATCATAACTTGTAAAGAGTATAGAAAACAGAATCCCAAAAAACAAAGTGAATGTGTCATAGAAAGCTTTGATGTTTCAATTAAAACTTATGAACAAGAAAAAAATTAAACTCATTTTAGATATATAATTTATTACCAATAAAGAATCTCAGTCGCATAGTGTAAGACAAAGCTTTGTTTTTCAACAAAAGCTCATGAATATTTCAATTTAGGGGTTTTAATTCAAATAAAGATTTAAAAAAACAGAGGGTAAGTGTAACCAAAAGGTTTACCTATCAAACTCATGAACATATCGAAACCAATTTTTGGGGTTTCAATTCAAAACACATAATATATCATAAAAAGAGAGCATGAAAATAAAAAGGGTTTGTTTAAAAGAAAAACTAATGAAAAATACAAACAAAAAACCTCATTTTTATACAAAAGAAATCTCAAAAATAGAGTGAATGTTTGTAATCAAAAGCTTTATCTTTTCGAATACAAAATTCAAAGTTTACCTGAGCATTTAGCATCAGTACGAATGACTTTCTTCTTTGATCTGTCGTCATAAACATTCATCATCACAACCATTTTCTGCAGAAATCAAACCTTTAACATAATAAAAGTTAAGCATAATCAATAAGATAATTAAAATACTATCAAGAGAAAAAACACACAATCTTCAACAAAATACTGCATAAAAAACTGAAATTTGAAACAAAATAACTCTTTAGCCCAAAAGTGTTGGTGTTTTACCTTGTCCATGAGAAATTCAAACTGGCCAATTATCAAAAAAAACCTATTAAAATTTCTATAAATAAAGAAGCACCCCTTGGAAAAAAGAAGGCGAGAAATCTTAGAGAGATAAGCAAGAAAAAAAGAGGAACATAGAGAGAGAAAGCTACAGAAGATTCATAGGGAAAATAAATGTCTTCTCTTTCTCCTAGCGCCTCACAGAGAGGTCTGCTTGGCGCCTCACAGACAGGTCCAGCTCGGCACCTGACAGACCCACCTCGGCATCTGACAGACCCACCTCGGCATCTGACAAGTCCAACTTGGTGCCTCACAGACAGGTCCACCTCGGCGCCTCTTAGACAAGTCCACCTAGATGACTCACAGACATGTCCACCTCGGTGCCTCACAGACAAGATCACCTAGGTGTCTCACAGACAGATCCACGTTGGTGCCTCACAGACAGATCCACCTCAGTGCCTCACAGATAGGTCTACCTCGCGCCTCACACACAGGTCCACCTAGGCTTCTCACAAACAGGTCAACCCCGTCGCCTCACAGATAGGTCCACCTTGGCACCTCACGGATAGGTCCACCTTGGCGCCTCCCAGACAATCCACCTCGACGTCTCATAGACAGGTCCACATCGATGCTTCACATAATCCACCTCAACGCCTCACAGATAGGTCCACCTTGTTGCCTCACAGACAAGTCCAGCTCGGCGCCTCACAAACAAGTCCAACTCAGCGCCTCGCAGATAGGTCCCCCCCTTGGTACCTCACATTATCCACATCGACTCCTCACAGACAGATCAACTTGGGCACCTCACAGACAGATCCACATTGGTTCCTGAGAGACAGATCAACCTTGGCGCCTTATAGATAAGTCAACCTTGACGCCTCACAGACAGGTCCACCTCGTCATCTCACATATAATCCACCTCGGCGCCTCACACATGATCCACCTCGGCACCTAGCTCCAATATTCCTAAGTTAAGATGTTTATCTTCATATGTCTAGCTCAATATGTCTAGCTCAATATGCCTAGCTTAATATGCCTAGCTCAATATACCTAGCTCAATATGTCTACCTCAATATATCTAGCTCAATATGCTTAGCTTAATATGCCTAGCTCAATATGTCTTAGCTTAAATTGTTTAGCTTACAAATAAGGCTAATTGCCCCTCATCTTATGCACATGGATTGTAATCACCAAACACATGTATATATATACGAGAATCTCTGACCTTTCTCACTAATTAATATATATTATGCTAAATCATGTACAAACATTTGGTGTCGTCTGTGGGGACCTAGGAGATTGCTCTTCACCCAAAAAGTAGTTCGGTGGCAACATGAACATCATCATAGAAATTTCAATACAAAGGTATGGGGACAACCTCTCATGAGGCATTACTATTAAGAACATAAAGACTTTGCTTCAATTTATTTTGTAAAACTGCAGATCTATGCGACTAGCAGGATAAGCCAAGCTCCGGTTTACACCTATACAGTCATAAGCTGAGCTCAGTCTCGCATATATCAAAGTTGAATTCATACTCGCATAAGCTAAGCTCAGGCTCACACA
Organism: Lepidium aucheri; assembly: GCA_900406435.1. Lineage (NCBI taxonomy): Eukaryota > Viridiplantae > Streptophyta > Magnoliopsida > Brassicales > Brassicaceae > Lepidium > Lepidium aucheri. The sequence continues at coordinate 98,523 of OVBA01000065.1, read as the reverse complement.
TACTCAAAGTCGAGTTCATACTCGCATAAGCCAAGCTTAGGCTCAAATATACTCAAAGTCGAGTTCATACTCGCATAAGCCGAGCTCAGGCTCGCACATACTCAAAGTCCAGTCCATACTCGTATAAGCCGAGTTCAGGCTTGCACATACTTCAAATCGAGTTCATACTCGCATAAGCCAAGCTCAGGCTTGCACATACTCAAAGTCGAGTTCATACTCGCATAAGCCAAGCTCAAGCTCGCACATACTCAAAGTCGAGTTCATACTCGCATAAGCCAAGCTCAGACTCCCACATACTCAAAGTCAAGTTCATACTCACGTAAGCCGAGCTCAGGTTCACAAATATTCAGAGTCGAGTTTATACTCCCATAAGCCGAGCTCTGTCTCGCATACTTAACTCAACAGGAAAAACCAATTTTTCGTCTCGCACTTATACCAATTATAAAATAAGACAAGCTCTAGATCACAGTTAAATAATCATAAATCGAGTTAAATCTCGCACATATTTTATCTGAGTGCAATCTCACACACCAAAGCCGAGGTCAACCTCGCACGCCTAAGCTGAGTTCAATCTCCCACATATTTAAATCTGAGATCAATCTCGCATGCCAAAGCCGATTTCAATCTGGAATGCCCAATCCGAGTTCAATCTCGCATATATTTAATCTGAGTTCAATCTCGCACATATTAAAATCCGATATCAATATCGCATGCTAAAGCCAAGTTCAATCTCGTACATATTTATTTCGAGTTCAATCTCGCACATATCTAATCTAAGTTCAATCTCAGACGCCAAAATCGAGTTTAATCTCGCACGCCAAAAGCCGAGTTAAATCTTGCGCGTATCTAAGTCACGCTCAACCTCAAAAAAAATGCCAAGCCTAGTATCGCAGTTAAAGTTTAAAAATCTTGCCAAGTCCAAACTCGCAAGTTCAACTAACAGCACAAGTCGAGCTTTAGCTTGCACCTATAGAGTTGAAAATCAAGCTCTCGTAATCAAACAATTATGTCAAACCTAGTTTTGCACTAAAATGAAAAATCATCATGTAGATCCGAGTCTCGCAATTAAAATTCAAAAATTTTGCCAACTCCAAACTCACAAGTTCTAACGGTATAAGTCGATCTCTGGCTTGCACCAATACAATATAAACCGAGTCCACATTTGCATATACTTGAAATCGGCCAATCTCAATTTATACAGGTCTAGGCTACTTACTTAAATTCACCAAACTCATGATCCTGCTTTGACGAACTAGGGGGACCAATTATTGGTGGTGGGTTTCACCTCATAGCCCATGAATAACCCAAATTGGCTCATTATCAAGAACAGCCCATGAAAATCTCTAAAAATAGAGAGGCAATACTTTGAGGAAAGAGGGCCAAAAATCTTAGAGAAATAAGCAAGGAAATAATAGGAACTTAGAGAGAGAAAGGTAGAGAGGATTCAGAGGAATCAGAGAGGTCTTCCCTTTCTCCTAGTGCCTCACAGAGAGGTCTGCTCGGTGCCTCACAAATAGGTCTAGCTTGGCACTTGATATACCAACCTCTGTATCTTACAGACCCAGCTCAGCACCTGACAAACCCGATAGACCCACCTTAGTATCTGACATGCCTACCTCGGCATTTGACAAACCTAGCTTGGCACCTAACATATCCACCTCAGCATCTGACAAGTCCAGCTTGGTGCCTCACAGGCAGGTCCACTTTGGCGTCTCACAAACAGGTCCACCTTGGCGCCTCACAGATAGGTCCACCTTGGCACCTCACAGATAGGTCCACCTCGTCACCTCACATACATAACCACCTCGGCGTCTCATAGATAGGTCCATATCGGTGCCACACAGACAGGTCCACCTCGGCGCCTCATAGACAGGTCCACCTTGGCGCCTCACAGACAAGTCCACGTCGGCACCTCACAGACAGGTCCACCTCGGCACCTCACAGACAGGTCCACCTCGGCCCCTCACAGACAGGTCCACCTCGGCACCTCAGAGACAGGTCCACCTTGGCGTATAACATAAAAGTCCATGTTGATGCCTCATAAACAAGTCCACCTCGGCGCTTCACATAATCCACCTCGACACCTCACAGTTAGGTCCACCTCGGCCCCTCATAGACAAGTCCTTCTTGGTGCCTCACAGACAGGTCCACCTCAGCGCCTCACAGCCACGTCTACCTCAGTGCCTCACAGACAGGTCAACCTCGGTGCCTCACAAACAGGTCAACATCGGTGCTTCACAAACAGGTCCCCCTCGACACCTCACATATAATCCACCTCGGCGCCTCACACATGATCCACCTCGACACCTAGCTCTAATATGCCTTAGTTAAGATGTCTATCTTAATATTTCTAGCTCAATATGCCTAGCTTAATATACCTAGCTCAATATACCTAGCTCAATATGCCTACCTCAATATGTCTAGCTCAATATGTCTAGCTCAATATGTTTTACCCCAAAGTGTTTAGCTTACAAACAAGCTTAATTGCCCCTCATATTATGCTCATGGATTGTAATCACCGAACAACTTTATATATACGAGAATCTCCTACCTTTCTCACTAAGTTATATATGTTTTGCTAAATCATGTACAAACAAAAAGTACTCGATCAGTGACAAAATCTGTGAGGATAACAATTAGATCTATGAAAAAAACACTCAGATCTATTAAATCTCTACCAAAAATATAAATCTCAGATCTATTTTTGAAATTGTCACTTGAAACATGTAAAAAATCAAATCATAAACAAAAGAAAAATGAGGATCTTCGGCGATAGAGCGACATGGACCAGAAGTGACGTGGACCATAGGCAACGGTGGCTTTCCCTAACAAAAAAATCATTAGAGAAAAAAAGAGAGAGAATGAGAGAGAAATTGTAAGAAAAGGGAGAGAAAGGGAGAGCTCATCATTGGTGGCTGGAGAGGGTTGGCGCTAGCGACCAGAGGAGAGTTATCTGCGGCAAAAACTGTTCTTCAAAAAAAAATTGAGAAGATTTACAAGAAAAAATCAAAGGAGAAGAAGATAAAGAAAAAAAAGATGTGAAGAAGAGTCACCGGATAAGAGAAGAACGATGGCGGTATGCTTCAGTCCTGCGACGGAACTCTACATGTGTTGGTCGGAATTGTTTTGAAGGTGGAGAAAAAAATGTAGAGAGAAAATGATGGTGGCCGTAAAAAGATGGAGGCTCTTAAGACATTTCCAATCCAACTCTATTTTCCCCTCCAATGCCTATTTATGGAGTAAAATCAATTTCAGCCTAACTCCATATCTTACTTCAAAATGGAGGAATGAATAGTGTTACTTTTGGAGTAATACTATTCATTCATGTATTTTGGAGTGTGACTTTTTCTTTTACAAATTAATCCTCCAAACTTTAATTTTTCTTTAGTTTTTAACCTAAAATAAAACTATTTGCACCAATTATGCTTAAGAAAAATATATGTTTCTAATTTATATTTTAAAAAATATTAATATAGTTAATAATATATGTATTATAGTTAACTATACGTAATTATACTATTATATCTAATAAATTTTATAAACTCACAAAATCATTACAATAAACCACTATATAAAAATCTTTATAAAATAAATAAAATTTTGTTATCTATAAAATTAATAAACTTTATAAAATTATTGAAAATGGAGTAATGGATTGGAGAAGAAATAAAGGAAAAAGTGTCGTAACTCCATTTTGGAGTAAAATATGGAGGATTGGGATGAAGGTAGTCTTAGAGTTTTTTACACAGAATATTCTTTTTATATGTAGGGTAAAAAGATGGAGGTTCTTAAGGTTTTTTTACATACAACTTGGTTTAATGTTGGTTTGGTAACAAACCAATTTAATTTTTACTCTAATTTGGTTTAGTAAGAAATAATTTTGATCAATTTTTCTGGGTAAATAAAATAGGTTGGTTTATTATTGGTTTACCAGAAACAAAATTATTTGAAATTTCAAATTTTAAGTTGTAGACCTTGTACAAGTCTAGACTGAAGATTTTATATGAAGTTTACACTATATACTTCATTTGAAATCTATATTGAAAATTTCATATAAAGTCTACACTAAACCCTATACCCTAAACACTAAAAGAAAATTCTAAACCAAATATTGATTACTTTATATTTAAGGTCAAAACTTTAAACACAACTTATTATTAATATATTTAAAACTTAATATTTCATTTTAAAACTATAAAAAAGTACAAGTATTAAAATAATTTATAATTCATAATGTCAAACTCTAAGGTTACATAATACTAAATCCTCCATCAATACAAACTTATAATGCCAAAATCTAAGGAATCTGATATTTGTTAGTTGAATTTCATATATTTTTACTTGTATACTTATTAATTGTTTCTATTTTGGTTATTTTGGTTATGTACAAAAAAGTTTCATCAAATTATTTTTTATTTTTTTAAATTTCAAAATAAACTACAATCATAAAGTAGAGTACATATGTAGTCTACTTTGTAAACTTTATATGTAGTCTACTTACGAGTAGATTTCTATTGTAGACTTAAGGTTATAAGTGTAATTGTGATCTTTAGTTTTTTGTTCTTCATTAAGGTGAATATTGTAATGTCACTAATCTTTTGAGTTAGTTTTGCATTTGACTTAAATTGGAGTTTATTTTTGTATTTGTAACCAATTTTTAGGTTATTTAGTCAAACCTCCCTTGATTTTTTTTATATAAAACATAAAATATGGAATAATTTTGGATCGTTGGATTTGACATGTAAAAAATATTGTTAATAAATAATTTTTGAAACTCAACTTGATATATATATATATATATATATATATATAATGATTCTGGAAACTATTCAGTTTTTTTTTATGATTTAATTTATTATATGTTTGTAAATCACATGTTTATATGTGTATCATAGAGTATTAAAGTTTGATATTAGAGCAGAAAAGAGACAAGATTACAAGAACAATAAATATGGGATATAATATGTTGTTCAAGAAGATAGATGAAGCTTTAAGCAAATGTTGTGGAGACCGTCGAAACAACGACATTTTGGTCGGCCAGTCTCTCTATCTATCAACACAATACTATTTTTTTTTTTTTTGCCAACATCTATCAACATAATACTTAAGACCGAGAAACTGTTATATCTTTGTCTCACTCCAGAATTCCATACAATAGTAAGTTTGATATAAGAACCATGAAAAAATCATTCGTAGTTTTTATGTATATCATTTATAATCATAATTATAATTGTTATATGTATACACACACATATGAATTATATATATATATAATTAAATAGAACTAGAAAAAATTAATATTAAACGATACTGAGAGGATAAAATTGTACGTAAACAAGTACTGGCTAATGACAAAGGTAAAAGATTAAAAAAAATATTGGGAATTATGGGAGAAGGGAAAGAAGGAGACAGAGTTTCGAGTCATATCAATAATTAAGTGAGACAAAAGATTAAAAAAATACTACAATTAAGGGAGAGATTAGAGGAGAGATAACCAGTAATTATAATTAACAAAAAAAATGAGGGAAGCGGAAAGAGAGGCATGTCGAGTAATGACATGTAATGAACCTAACATGGGATCATTCCTAACGCATTTCCAACGCCACCACCTCTCTATTTTCATTACATCGAATCATTCTCTTTGCTCTTATGTCTTCTACCATAAACCACATATACATATCACATACAGTATCACATATACATATATCTATATTTGTTTTAAAAATATATTTTAAAAATAGTTGTCATTGTTTTGGAGCATCATTTTATTTCTACAAAAATGAAAAAAAAAAATCAAAAGTAAAAATGAAAAAGAAAGATTGATATCTCTTTAGTTTGTGTAGTCATGTCTTATAAATTTAAGTGCAGTGCACCGAATCAAATGCTGTCATGCCATGTGAATTATGCAGTAATCAAGTATATTTACATATAGTAGAAGTCATTTTGTAATTGAGGTAAAATCTCACGATTTGATCATTTTTCTTCTACAAACTTTCGAAATTTCAAATCGTAACAGGTAGGATTACATAAAAGTTAAATTTCTATTAAGAAAGACGGTTTGAAATGGGTAGCATGAATGACAAGAGAGGAGGGAATGGAAAAGGCAAAAACGTGTAATGTAGAGAGTGTGAAAAAGGGAGAAGTAGTTGGGTCTTGTAGCTTAATCTTCGCTTTTTATTAACGTTGGTTTCTCTATTGGCTCTCATTCTCCTTCTTGTTGGTTGCTATACGTGTCATTCTCGTATAGATCACTATAATCAGAATGAATTTTTACATTTTATGATGCGTGTGTATACTCCTCGAGAATCAAAGTAAATCTCGAAATTTGTCGTCAATATTTATGTTTATATCTATCTTATGTTGGTCGCTTATATTTTTTAATGGGTGACTTACTCAATTAGTGTAGAATTATAGAGAAATAACTTAAATAGTATAAAATTATCAAAAATGACTCAAATATTTTTTTAGTAATTGTCATTTTGCCATTTTGAGATGTGTAAACAAAAATATATTAACGAAAATACCATTAATGAATTTGTGTCACGTGCACGCCAATCACGTAGGTCTGCCGCGAAGCTCAACCAAATCTCAACCAAAACTCAACCAAGCTCAACCAAGTTCAACCAAGCTCAACCAAAGTTCAACCAAAGCTCAACCAAACTCAATCAAAGCTCAACCAAAACTCAACCACACCATAATTTACGCTAGTGTTGTAGAGCTTGGTAGAGTTATATGGTAGAGTTTAGTTGAGCTCGTCCACTGCGTGGTAGAGTTTGGTAGAGTTAAATTTGATAGTGTGGTAGAGTTTGGTTCTACCAAAGTCTACCAAATTCTACTACACTAAAACTAGTTCTACCAAAGTCTACCAAAGTCTACCACACTACGAACTAGCTTTACCTAAGTCTACCTAACTCTACCAAAATCTACCACACTATCGAGAATAAAATCGACCAAAATCGAAAATAAACCCAGAAAATCGAGACTAAACCCAGTAAAAACACAACCAAAACCAACCAAAATGAAGACTAAAACTCAGAAAATCAACCAAAATCAGTCAAAATCAACTAACCCTAGAAAATCAACCAACCCTAGAAAGTAATCAGCCAAAATCTACCAAAGAATCCAGACTAAACCCAGAAAATCAAAATCAAAATGCATGCAAATGAAATGTCGCAAATCCTATAAAAAATTCAAATCTTTGAATACGCTACATATCAGAGTTCGAAATAAAAAAATATATACTACATTACCTTCAATATGTAGAACGAAGCAGAAAAAATTGAAGAAAAAGATGAAATTTTGGTGAAGAACAAGATTTTTGGAGGAAAAAGAAGATGACACACAAGAGTTCGAAAACGTAAAGAAAAAAGAAGAATAGAAATGAATAAGAAGAAGAAACAACGGTGTCTCCTTTTTCAGTTTTTTTTTTCTAATGGCATGAAAAGTAAATAAGTGGATAAGTCAATTTTTGTGACTTTTCCCACATTCTTTTTTTCCAACTTTTTGAAGAGTATTTGAGTCATTTAGATATAATTATAGAATAGCTTAGTAATCATTTCTTTTTTAATTTTGGTATTTACAATACCAAATAGTTTGATATATATATATATATATATATCTGTGTGTGTGTTAGGATCATAGCTGACTGACATGTGCAGCTGTCTCTAGATATGTAGAAGCTGTCGAGGTTTGACCAATCTTCATCATCTAACACTCATTACTAGCAGCCACATGTTTTTCTTTTAGTTTCTATCTTACAAACAATAATATTCGATCGTCGATATTTACAGAAAAAACAATTCTTCAAATAATTAATCACTAATAGCCTACACACACCTATGCATACATAAATGGAAAATGACTAAAAAAATATTTGGAGTAGCTTTTGTGGACAATAATTATTTCACTTGGCAACGTACGGTTGAATGGGATTATGTGTATTGATGTTGATTTTATTGCAGAATACAGTGTTCTCGATATGATATGTATCTCCCGTTTATAATTGCGTCTTTATTTTGAATAAGCTATACCTCGTAATATCTAACTACACTACGGCCTGACCGATAACGACTGTACCTTTTAGTTTTATGATGTAGGTTTTTGGTTATATGTTTTTTTTATTGTAGATTGATGGCTATAAATTTTTAATATATAAGAGCTTGTTCGGTAAAATTTTAAATATAGATACTATAGATTTTAAACAGATATATAATATTTTAAATGAAATAATATTTAAATAACAAATAAATATATATAATATATATGGTAAATTCATAATAGATATATATATTAATTTAAATAAACTAAAAAATTTAATAAATAAATTATATTTTAAGTAGAAAAGTAAGAAATTTTTAGTAATAGATAATGTTATGATAACTAATAGTGAAAACTTTTGAGAAGTGATGTAGTGAAAACATACGAAGTAGGACCTTTTTCTTGGTGCTACTCTACATTCTCTTTTTTCCTGCTTTCTATCTAATATTTTGTGCATGTGTATTTATACAGTACTTATAGATATAACATTGAAAACGAAGATTTGAATTAAATTTTATTATTGATAATAAAATTAAATTTGTAAAGCACTCATATTTGGGCGGTAGGAATTTGGCTTTCTATAGCAATCATAGCCCTTTCCAATCACCCCCTATATTTACTGCATGTGTTCCTTCATAAATTACCCAAAACTATAAACACAAATAATTTAAAGTGTGTATTGGACTAAACATTTAAAGTGATTTGAGTTAAAATAACAAATTATATGTTATTCATTTATGAATTTTAGAACATCTCATAAAACACAGTGTTATTGGACATATAATTTTTAATTGTCTATCAAAATTTAGTGTTATTGAATTAGTGATTTAAAAAAATCATTTAAAATCCACTGTTATTGAAAATGTTTTGAGTATTGAAATTTGAATGTATGTAGAGAATTTTAAAGAATTTTAGAATATTTTCTTAATTCTAAATACAAAGAACCAAAAATCATGGTTTTAGGTGAAATTGTCTAGGATTTTGGTTCCAAATTATAACATACTCCATAAATTTACCTAAAGTCTCAAAATCATTTAAAATCTATTTTAAAGTCAAATCATTGTTCAGTTCAATACGCCCTCCTTAGTCTCTTGTACTTCTCCACAAGGTTCCATGAGTTTTAATTCATTCCCTCATAGATTCTATATAATTTATTTTTTTGGTAACAATGTTAAATTTATACCATTTATTTTTTATTTTTGACATAATTACAAAAACAACAAAAAACGGAATGAAAGAAAACTACAGTAGCTGGATTCTCTAGAATGCTTTCTACCTTATTTTTCACTATTTTTCAATCTTTTTCTCTATTTATTTATTTTGCATGTTGTCAGATTATTGTTTATGTGCAGCGGACCCGGATCACCGCCATTGAAGATCGGTGAATCATCCCCTAAAACCAAGAACTATCTGCCAAACTCCCTAAGCAATTGCCATGAGTGAGCTAGATCGAGGCGCACCCTCAAAAGTTGACCCAACAACACCTATAACTCTTTCTTAGAGCGAAATGCTTCTAGCACACGAGCATCTCCAAACCTAAAAGCCTAGTAAAGAACATTCCTAAAGCTCAAAATTCCACTAGTTTTAGACACTAGAAGGTAAACCACACTGAACAACATTAGGAAGCACTAGGCTGAACCAACTCGCAAAAGAGGTGACAACAACCTACACAAAATTAATCTGGATAATCATCTAACTCTCTAACCAAGAAGCAAATGCTAATCTAACCCTAGCCAACTGTCTTTAACCTAGCATAGATCAAAAGTAACATTCCGCAACAAAAGAAGACGAATAGACCATTATACAAGAACGCTAGTAGCAGTTCCAGCTACTATAGCGGCGGAGGCTGGCAAGAACAAATCTGCCACTTCATCACTCCAAACCGTCATCACCAAAGCACAAAGGAGGAGAAGAGTGGTAGATCTGAACTTTACCAACAGAACCTCACAGCAGCCTCCATTCTTGGTGTTGACATCCTTTGATAAACCAAGAAAAAAACACACACGCGAGAGGCCACTCACCACTAAAAAATTGCATAAATCACTGATGGTTTCACCAGATATGACCTAACCCAACTCTTAAGACGCTTTGGAAATGCATCACCAGTGAAAGAGAGCCAAAAAAGAGACACAGACAAACAAAACCCTTTTCTAGCGGCAGTGAAAGAATCTGACTACCAAAAAAGATAGATGGTAGCAATCTAAAATCGTCAAGCAAGTGAAGGAAATATAAGAGAGAGAAAAATATTTTCGCTTCTATATAATTTGGTTTTAGTTTGTTTATTTTTTTATACATTTATTTACCAAACTTTTTGCTTTTATACATGTACTAATTTGGTTCTAACTTTGGCAAAGACAAAATATATTGAGGATGATCATGCCTCGCCAAACCAACTGAATGAATCAGATGTGTCCAAAGACAACACAAGTGTGGTAAAGTGAGCCAAGATGGCTTATGCGTTATCCCTTCTGGCCCCTATAAGATCCCAACCATGTTAAGAAACCATTTCACTAATTATAATATATTTCATGATTCCATAAATGTGAAGTTTATCAATCCCTAAGAAGTTGATTAGTTTGCCAAATGGTGTTCAATCATTGAACCAAAAAGGACACTCATTACCATTGCAAATGTTGCACTCTATATATTGTTCAGCCACTTACCTAAATTTAGCAATTGACACCAAGTAGAAGAGTCAAAATTAGTCTTATTTAGAGACCAAAAATACTTTCCCTTCACTTGTATTTGTGACACCAAGCAACCCATACAGAGTCAGAACACGCAAACAACAATCATATATTTATTAGTCCCAGACCATGTGTTGCCTTGAGAAAGCAGATTTATGATCATTTAACTTTTACATTACTCGCAAATGCGGAGTCACCAACATAAAAGAAAACTGCAGCACAAACATTATATTTCCTTTATACATCTTTTAGGAAGGACAAAAGCGCACACCAGTATACCAAAATATGTTGGATCACTGAGGATATTAACTGAAGTTGACATGCATAAGATAATGGTGAGTGGTTCGTAAGAATAACTTGCTTCTAACCTTCTTAATCAAAGGAGCGTAATCTGCCCATTTTAGCTTCCTAAGTAGTAGAGGAAGGCCAAGTTCTTCACTAGAAAAGTTCTAATTATGATGTTAAAACGTTTTGAAATGGTAGCTTGCACAGATTGAGAAGCACATGCCATGAACAAACTTTTGTTATCACCATTCATAGCCAACCTTGATACAAATGAGAAGAAATCCAAAAGATCCACAATATCTTGCAGAGAAGAATAAGATCCATTGAAGAGTACCATCATGTCATTTGCAAAGACTATACGCAAAATTGAAGGATCACAAGCCTTTGGGTGAGCACCAACCAATCCTTGAATTTTATGTCCAATAATTGAGATAACACATCCATTGTTGTCACAAAGAATAGTGGGTCTCCTTGTCTTAATTAGATGTAGCAACGGACAGACAAGACTTCTCATGTGAGATCCTTGTGGTGGATCTAGGGTCTCTCATGAGATCTCTGTGGATGGTCTTAAATCTCTTATGAGATCATGGATATATACGCTCAACCTGCAAAACTAAGTAGATATACAAAGACCATCTACCAAGCACCAGAACTCGAGGTTCATGTCTTTTTAGGCTTCCACATGTGGTAAGATGCCTGCAATGACGGCTAGGGTTTTGATAAAAATCTTTTTTTTTAATAAAACGGCTCCAAAAATATAAGAGAAGAGGATTACATATTTATAAGAAATTCCATGAAAAAACCCTAGAACCTAATAGGTAATGGGCTTGTGGGCCTACAAGTCTAATCCTGAATTATTAATTAAAAATATAAGTCTTAACTAATTGGCCTATTAATTATTTAAATCCAACAGAAACAAATGAGTTATATTCATAGGCCTTATTAAAATAAGGGAGCCTCATGATATTTAGATAATTCATCCCATTAAGAAAGCTTAATGAGCCTCATAGCAAAGTGCTCTAGGCCTCTGGTGCCACGCTGCACCAGATCCTTCCCCATTCGAGAGATTCAACCTCAAATCTGTGGCTTAGCCTTTATTATCACATGCTTGCTATGTCCACCAACTCTTTTTCTTCCTTGAGCTACTTCTCACCTAACACATCTTGGTATCCTTCCTCTTCAATATGTACAACGCTTAAGGCTCCACTTTTAACCTCCCCTCCAGATTCACGACCTTGCGTAGTCTACAACCAATACAGCTTGTCGTTCTCCTAACACGCAATGTCTGGTATCACCTCGTGTGTTCCTGTAGCACCAACCCGACATTAATCACTTCCTTGACATTAACAGGTTGATCTTCTTCTCTTATATTCTTCCCTTCTTCAATTCTTCGCTTTGCAGCTACTTTTGTGCACTCATTGTGAACGACAACTCTTGGCCTCTGTCAAGTGGACAAAACTTAGTGACCATTGGTGCTTCCATACTTTTGAGACTATAGGTCTTGCTTGCAACAGCTAAAAGCACATTCCAAGGCTTCACGGGGTAAGTAAAAGCCATTATTTATGAGGGTTGGCGTAGTGACGAGGTCAACACACTTCCGTTCACTTTTGTAGATCTTCTTGCCCTCCACAAAGTTGGTCTGGACGTCCCCATACACAACAAGGGGAAGGGATTCACACATGGCTCCTGATTCTCCATAGCAAGGTTCCATGATGGTCTGGATCCTCATAGACCACACATGCACTTTCATTGTCAGCTCTTATGGTTTATGGCGCGTAGTTGTATCTCTCTAGCAACATGGAGAAATTCAGAGGATGATCAAGATCTTGAAAGCATGAATGTGGTCCAGTAACCAACAATGGTGCATCATAGCTTATGAAAGGGAGGCTCACATGCCTTGCAGGCTTGCGGCTGTCACGCGGCTCTTCACCTAGCTGGTCTAGTAAATAAGCCTAGTCATTCTTCTTTATAACTACGGTTATAGCTAGGGTACAGAACTAGCGAGACTTTCCTAGGTTTGCTTACTTTGCGCTTGTAGGCAGTCGGGTGTGCCACAACTTCATAGCTTATAGGAGGTGGAGTCGTATGCCTCTCGGTTGGAGTATCATTACCCTTAACATGTTGAAGCTGATTCTAAGCTCCCTCGGTTACGTTCAAGCCCTCATCTTTTAGGGCTTCCACTGTTTCAACTTCTTTTTTGTGCACTCCTTTGCTCTTAAAGTTCTGATTGTCTTCTACAAGTTCAACCCCTCTATCAACATCCACACCAAGGAGAATGGAATCACTCAAGACACGTTACTCCTCACCAAGTAAAGGTTCTTGGCCTGGTGGTTTCTTGTATACCACACACAGGTAACCAACAAACATCCAGGAGACTTTAGGTGCACAAATCTGTCTCCCAAGTATCAAGGACAGGGAGGCTGAGGTCGTCGCATATAATATCAATGAACGATGGATGCGGCGATGAAGCTACTAATGCAGAACTCATGTTCTCTAGAGGCACACTGTGAGGTTTGCCCTTCAAACCACAAATAGTGCCTACGTCGGGTTCGTAGATTCCAAACAAACAAGGAAGGTGGTTGTATGCGATTACCTTGTCTCAGTGGCATGGTGGTGGAAGTAGGATAAGCATAGGAGTTAAAAAACCTAGATCTAATATTAGTTCTTATGTATCAGCGGACGGACAAGGCTTCTCTGGTGAGATCCATGTGGCGAATCTGGGGTCTTTAATGGGATCTCTATAGATGTCCATGAATCTTTTGCAAGATCCAAGATATATACGCTCAACCTGCAGGTCTGAGTATATCTACATGGTCCACTACCAAGCAGCAAGACTCGAGATTCACATTTTCTTAGGCTTCCAATACGTGAGAGGCAAGATGCATGCGACTATGACTAGGGTTTTGAGGTGCTCTCTCAGGGTTTTGAGAAAAATCTCTTTTTAATAAACAACTTTAAAAATATAAGAGAGGGGGATTACATATTTATAGGGGGTTCCATGAGGAAATCCTAAAGCTTAATGTGCCATGAACCTACTAGTCTAATCTCTACTTATTAATGAACATATGTGCCTTAGTGGACCTATTAATTAACTAAAACAAAGAGAAGCAAATTGTCAATATTAATGAGTTTTATTAAAACAAGAAAGCTTAACAGTAGCTAGATAATTCAGCCTATTAAGCATGGTTAATGAGACTCATGGCCAAGTGCTCTAGGTCCCCGGTGCCACGTTGCACTAGAATTCCCTTGTCCCTCTGAAATATCCAGATATTTCTCTCATTACCATCAACAAAAATCCATTGTTGTTGATATACACTGTTGAATTCTACCACATAATTTTTGTGGAAAGTTTAGAGCACTCATGATGTCTAGGAGAAAACACAATTTCAACGAGTCAAAAGTTTTTCTCGGATTGATCTTTAAAATATTCCTAAGCGACATGGATGACCTATTATAGCTTTGGACCAATTCTGATGCTAGGATATTTTCAACGACTTTTCTTCCTCATACAAAAGTTGTCCGATTCTAGGAAATTATTAATAGCAAAAGACTTTGCCGTCTGCGACCTAGTAGCTTTGAGGGACCTTTTACATAGCATTACAACAAGATATAGGACAAAAGTCAGTTTGTCTTTCCGCATTTTGTACCTTGGAGATAAGAGTGATGGTTGTAGAGATCCAATGCAGGTCCAATTTTCCTGTAACCAAAAATTTTAAAACCGTATTCTCAATAAGGTCCTAGCCATGCTTAAAAAATTCACCACCATAACCATTCGGCTAGGCACCATATCTGGTGAAAAAGAGAAAAATTTGGACTTAATTTCCACTTTGGTGAAATCTCAATCTAGGATGTATTTCTGCTCCTCGTTACATTAGTCTAGAAGATTCTCATATGAGACCAAATATCAAAGGCTTTGGAGGATAGTTTTGGCCTAATAGTTTTGTGTAGGAATCAGCGCATGTAGACTTGATGGAATCTGTGCTTGAGACCCTCAAGCCATCACTCAATTGCGTAGAACAAATGCGATTTGAGGAGTTTCTAGCATAAACACAGCGGTGGCAAAACCCCGGTCTTTTGGTCATCATTTTTAAGATATCAGATCCACAACTTTTGGCGTAGAAAGGTTTGCTATGTATTACCAAGCTCTTTCAAATTTTTGGAATCTTGAAGCTCAACCTCCGTTGTAGAAGTAGATGAAAAGATAAGAGGTCATTATGTGCATATCAAAGAATAGTAAGAGCTTCTGCTGCCCAAGTTTGGATTTCAGAGAAAGAGGAGTGATCTAGCTCTTTTAAAGCCTGCTTAAGTCTTTTTTATCATCTGGGTAACTAGGAGCATGACAAATGATGAAAATATTAACATCTTTTAAGAGAGGGAATGTAGAAGAAGGTGCTTATTGAAACAAAACAGCTTCCTCAACTCTGGACTTTAAGGAAGGATTCAAATACATCAAACTGCATGGTCCAAGAAGAAAGGTTCTTCAAACCTTACTACCATATAAAAGAAGGAAATGGACAAGTGGTCATATCCCAACACTTGATCCAATTTTTTGTGCTACTGAATTTGCCTCTCTATGGTTCCACCAAGTAAAAATTGGGCCTAGAAACAGAAGATCGTGCAACCCTGAGGATTGCAAATATTGCTTGAACTGTTGATATCACCCTTAATAGTATCAAAATCAGTTTGAATAGAGTGCTCTGATGGTGAGAGAGTCTAGTTAAAATCTCCTAACACCTCCCAAGGCGAGACATTCAAAAGATTGTACTCAGATTGTGCAATCAGATTAGATCATAGCACATATTTGTCAGCTTTATGGTTAGATACATTCACAAAATTGGTTGTACACTCCAGGTTCTCAATCTGAATTCTAACTCTACAAGTAATCTGCTGCAAGGATTTTCTATAGATTATAACCAAGATCGTAGGATCCCAAATGACAATTAACTTTACCTAAACGTGAAGGCGCATATTTGGTTTCAAATCTCCATCTACAGAAGATATTTTCTAACATTCTTTTTGCATTGTGCTACAAAAGATGAGTCTCAGTGAGACCTGAGATAACCAATAGGTGATTTATTAAAAAGCCTCCATTTCCTTAGTCGACGCTACTGATAGGATCATTATTATCTTTCAGGTTCCAAAAAGATAGCAACATTGCAAAAAATAGACAGAGCCCTCCATAGCCCCTGCAACATTAGATTGTGGTGCCAAAAAACATGTTCTTTTTCTTCTTTTTCCTAGTGGTTACCAAAGTGAAATCCGCTCTTATATGGAAATACGTGTGTGAAGCAGGTCTTGCAAAGCAGTCAAGCATGAGTGCATAGAAGGACTCATTGGTGTTGGATTTGGAAAGATTGTTGGTGGAGGCGATGCACTGTCTGAGCGCAGAATGTGCATTGCCTTTCTCAAGAGAAAGAGAAGGAGTTGTGGTAATTGGCAATGGAGGCTTTAGAATTATAACCGCATGGTAGATCGATTCTCCGTGGTATGCTCTTTTGTAGATAAAGCATAATGGAGAAGCCTGAGGGCATCACTTTAGATGGTTGACCTGCTTTGTGGCACATATGACATACTAGGGGGAACCTAGGGTAATAGATCTCAACCCGACGAGTTTCCTCATATTAAAGACAAACATAGTTTGCCTCTAGAAGTGGTTGGTCAAGGTCTATCTCAGTAAACACTCTTGCCACTTCGAAGTGAGTCATAGCTTCTGTTTGCAGACATAAGAACACCGTCTGGTTTATGAAACTGATGAAATGACTTAGACCTTTAGGATTGAAGAACTCAAAAGGAACTTTTTGAATCTCAATCCATACCGGAGCTGTTTTAAAATTAGAATCTCTGGTTTGGTTCCATGCTTCCATGGGGCGACGAACAAAGAGCTTCAACCAATGCTCCAAATTACTTTCTTAAGAACTTAATCCTGAGTAGCATTACTCAGAATCTTGAAGAAGAAAGCATTGGGGGTGTCAAGCTTGGTGACAACAATTTCCTTATACCATTTGCTCCAGTTTAGATTTGCAACAACTTGGATCTTACCAAAAGAAAGGACTTTACGGTAGAATGGGCGGATAACAAATTCTTTCCGGAAGACTTTGCTTTTCTGAATAACTAAGTTTGGAATGGTTCCACACTTTTCTACAATCTCGATCTGAAATGGTGACCCACATTTCTTGAGAATGTGAGAGCTAGGAGCGGCTCTATGGCACCATATTAAAGTTAGTTTATCAACTTTAGGAGGGGGTCTACGATTGAGAATGCACAAACGAAGTTGGGGCTTGAGCATCCAGAGGAAGAGCCATAGTAGTTGAATTCGTGGCTGGGGTATTCGGAATATGACCTATAGGAGCCACAATGTGGCCACTGTGCAAAGCTGCTTCAGTAGAATGCAGTGGCACAACGGAGGTCTGTTTGGAAAAAAAATTATGCTGGTGGAGGAGGGCTAGGAGTGCAATGTTTAAGTTTAGAATTTTTCTTGGCTATAGCGAAGGATAATCGTCGTCGATGGTCGTGATCGACTAGGGTTTACGAAGAGAAGACAAAGGAGACAAGTATCACACAAAAAAAGAGAAAATCATTGTTTACATATAATTGGATCTATCTTTTCTATTTTACAAACTACAAATTATGGTCTATTTTTTAGAAAAAGAGTATATTGTTATGTTGATAAAACTGGTAGTCTTGTAGTGCATAAACATTAAAGTAATATGGAAACTGAATATGTGTGTCATGTGATTGATTAATGAAGTCACGAGACTAATATTAATGGAGCACGTGAGAGATGAAAAAAACTTGGAGAGGAAGACTTGAAGATTTGTTAGAGATTTAAATTGAAGATAAGAAGGAATTTTAACAAACCTATCAAGAGAAAAAAGGAAAATATCTTCTTTGTGATAAGAGAACATGAGAGAGGTTTTAGGGAAGGGGTGTTGGTCTCTTTGTGATAATCAAAGTGCTATATGTATTGCTAAGAATCCTGTGAAACATTCTCAAACGAAGCATATTGATACTCTTCATCATTTTATTCGTGAACTTGTTGAGGAGAAACTGATTATAATTGATTATGTGAACATTGAATATCAACTTGCTGATTTTTTTACTAAACCTCTGCATTTTAATCGTTTAGTAGAATTGATCGCAATAATTGGAATTTTTGAGTACTAAACAATGTTTTGAGGTTGTGTTGAGCTGATTTGAGACAAGAGCTTGTTTCTGGAAAAGAATGGCAGACACTTGAAAAGCAAACATGTATCAGTTTTGATCGAACAATTGGAAAATAGCTGCCTACCATGCCGTCACAAGATGTTCTTTGAGCTGAGGTATTAAATGTTAGGAGAAGGAGGTCAAAAAGCTGAGGAGATCAAGTGTATATGAGTAGAAAAGTCAAGTGATACTTGTTACACAAATTTCACTTGTGTGTGGAATATCTGAATCACTAGGTTAAGAAGTCAAGTGATATCTTTGATTTAATTTTTTTGCAGATGATGGAAGTATCGTACTTGTCATGATCTACCAAAACACATGATCAAGAAGGATATATCTACGAACAACAAAGTGATTATACCATACTTGTGATGTTGCAACACTCATATGATCGAGAAGGGTACCTACATCATCTGAGCATGCAATTGTTACCGTGTATGACTCTCCAAAGGAATTCCAGCTGCCTAATCCATTTAATATCCTCAACCCTTTGAAAAAGGCTTGTGATGAAGGCATGCCAGTGTGAAAGTCTAGCCACAAAGTCTTGATTCTAATCGTATGTCTCAAAAGTACGGTGCATGCTAGGCTTTGCGGAATATGGTTTTTTGTGGATGATCAGTCTCAGTGAAAGGTGTTTTCATGTTCTTAAACTGATTTTGTGAAAAGGTAAAATGTATCATTCACATGGTTGATTATAATTTTGGGTCACTTACAAGTTTGTTTGATGATATGAAGTATGTTGAAAAAGTAATTTATGCTTAATCTCATCTGTGACAAAGTTGGCCTTTGATTGTTTTGATTCTTGATCATGTTTTGGATCCTGGTACACTAATTGGTCAACCCTAACGATTAGACAAAAACTTGTTTGTTTTTTATCTTGATGTGCACTCAAGTAGGAAGAGATGATATTTTGGTTGTAGATGGATCTAGATGTCAGATTATGGGGGAGAAACATTTTAGGGGGAGCATTACAGCAAAAAGATCATGCAGAATAAGAATGTGATTGCTCGAGATGCAGAACAGGATTCTGATTGTTTGAAATGCAAAACATGAATGTGGTCTAATTGCTTAAGATGCACATCAAGCAAAAAATAGGGAGATTGAAGATGTGTGTCACATGATTAATTAATGAAGCCACGAAACTAATATTAATTGGAGCACGTGAGAGATGAAAAAAAACTTGAAGAGGTATAATAAAGATTTATTAGTGATTTAAATTGAAGATAAGAAGAAATCTTAACAAATTTATCAAGAGAGAAAAAGTAAATATCTTCTTTGTGATAAGAGAACGTGAGAGAGGTTTTAGGGAAGATGTATTGGTCTCTTGTGCCTATAAAAGAGAAGGTCAATTGTAAATCTAGTTTTCTAAGAATTTAGGCCGTAAGTTTTAGAGAGATTTGAATTGAGCCTTGAGTTATAGGTTATCTATTAGGTTTGAAATAGATTTAGATTGGTTTTTTGAATAGAGTAATTTTTAATGGGAATAGTTTTTTTATAAAAAAGAATATTGTTTAATAGATCATATTTCAAAATGATTTAGTTTGGTTGTTTGCGAACTATCGTTTACAGAAACAAAATTATAAGGGAGTGTGCAAACAAGATTCTAAGGTAGTCTAATAAGATCCGGTAAAAAAAGTAGAAAAAGAAAATATTTGGTTGGGGAAAATAAGAACAAAGGAGAGATGTGGAGAAGTGTGTGGTTACAATGAGGAGAAGAGACACAAGGCACAAACTCACTCAAAAGCCAAACCATTTTGGCTTAACCAAAAGTCTCGGTCGGACTCTCTTCCGACATCGTCTGCCACCCTCACGTGCATCTTCACCCACACTCACGTGCACATTTCATTTTTCTTTGTGAAATCATTAATTTTTATTTTTGAGACAAAGTAGTAAACACTAATATAGTGAGTAGTGCCGGTGGGGAAAATTGAGGGGTAAATGATAATTGTGAAATTATGTTGAATTTGGTATAATTTTTATTATTTTTTATGTAAAATTTTTGCAAAATTATTTAAAATAAAACATAATAATTGAATTATACTGAATGTAGAATCCGATAGAATTTTATTTTTTAAATATATGTTTTGTTAACAAATAATCATTGGATCAACAAAGTCTGATCAATAGCTAATGTTCTTCAAATGGAGCGGAGTGAGATTAGATAATTAGATCAACAAAATTCAAAACATAGTCAAAGTTTGTCCTACACCATTTAATCTACCTCATGTAGTAGGTTAAATCCTTGATACTAGATTCATATACCAAAAAAAAATTGAAATTTAAGCTAAACGGAATCTGAACCAAGATAAATGAAATATAACAATACATGTACAATTTTAGTAATAGTTAATTGTATATTTATTTAAAATATTTCTTGTTTAAAAGATATTAAAAAGTAATCGAATAAATCATTATTAACATTTAAAACATATATTAAAATCTTAACATGCAAAACTAATCCAAATTTTAAAGATATCAAACTGGACATGACTAAAATCCCATATGGATCTATATATTTTTTAATCCAAATTCTCAAATATGAAGATAGTCCGAATCAAAAAAAAAATGTGTATATGAAATATCCAAAAATACAATGACATATAAACTCTTACTTATATTTGAAATTTATGATTAATTTGTATAATTTATTAAACAGATTTATCTTACATGCAAAGACTGTAAAACTGTGAATAAAGAATAAATAATACACAAAAAGCAAAAAGTGAAATATTCATCAAGATTTTCCTCAAACATCGCTGGTAAATTCAGCAAAAAAATATTGAAGAATAAAAAAATTAAACACATTCCGCTGAATTACTCAGGTACGAGTTAACACCTGAGTTTGTGAATTATATGTAAAAAAAATTCGATCTGAGAAAAGAACATTTCTTAAAGAAAATGCATAAATCATAATGGAAGATCAAATAGGAAACACAAAAGTCAACAGTGAGAGGTTAAAAACAAACTTAAGAATGATTGTGAAGGTAATTAAGATGGTTAATAGTAATCAGTATTATGAGTAGTGGTCTATAAACACATCAATTGTTGTGCGTACTTATACTCTCCACGCGCAGCAGATTTTGACCCAAAAACCAAATCATTTTAAAGCACGCCTACTTTTTTTCTTATTCTTTCTTAATGTTACTTTCTTCTTTGAAAATTTTCAACCTATTTATCTACTGTTTCTTAAAAAGTTTCATTCTAACTATAAAAACTTATTACATAAAATGTGTTATTCTATACTATTAATATAATTTTTATCAAAAAATTTCTTTTCTAGTCTCCAATCAAAATAATTTATAGAGTATCTAACAAATCATTAGCCCTAATTATTAGGAATGTGAAAAATAATTTATTTTGTTTCTTAATTTATGTAAAAAATCTAGAATAACACTTTTAAAAAAACAGAAAAATACTAATATGTTTAAACGTAACAAATCCTACTTTAACGTTTACATTCCTTTTTCTACAAGTTTTTCTTTCATCAGAATCTTAAGGGTTTTCCGATAGCTTTCCAATCGGTTTTATAAAACATTAATCTAATTTCTTTTTGCTGTAATAAATTGCTAATATATTTGAATATTGGGAAAATATATCCAATTAGTAGTGTATAATGAACAATCATCTTCCCAAAGTCTTGACGTGAAATTAGTAAAGAATATTTACTTTGTTAAGAGACAGAGATGTTCACGGAACATATATATGTTCGATATCAAATTCCGATATTCGTAAAGATAGAATTATTTAGAGTCACAATATATTTCAGTACAGATAAATACATAGGTAATGAATAAGTCGAAACCACTCCCATTACATATATACACATATATGAACGGATTTTTTTTTTTGCTGAATCAATCAGGAAAGTAAAATTAGATTACCTGTTTCCTATAAACGAAAGTTAAATAATCTGTTAATTAACAACAACAACAACAAAAATCAAGAAAGATGACATTGAATGAGAGAGGCTCGACTACAAATATATATATATATATATATATATATACACACGTAGAGAGCTGAAAGTAAGGAACTACTCTTAATTTGTGTCCAGATGAATTGTAAAGCACTTTAAAACATAAAATAAATACTACTATACTGTATAACACTTTAAATTAAGAAGAAAATAAGAAAGATTTATTAATATATCCCTGAAAAATTAATTATTACACATGAAGCTCAGCTTTAATTGGAGTATAATGATGTCCGTAGCTCTGTAAACATGTGAAGTTCTCCTCCTTTTGCGGCTAGTGGGTGCTCCATTGCGTATCAAAAGGAATATTATTTTAATCATATAGGATTATACCGCGTTATAATGTAAGATTAGATTGTTTTAACTATTTTTTAAATCGTATTCAGATTGTTAGACCTGTATAGATATTTTAGAATATTATTTTTGAAATGTTATTTTAGAAGTCTGAAAACCAAAACAAAATTGATCTGAATTAGAAGAGTCGAACTAGTAAAAATACTTTAATGGATCATAAATCTTTGTACCAAAAAAAACGAACTCGAACCCAAACCAAATCAAACACCAAATTTTTAAATTTTTTGAGTTTTTCTATTAAATCTTTTTTATTTTGAATCCGAAATCCAAGCCAAAAGTGATATGAATTAGAAGTACCGAACCCGAAAGAATACTCAAATGGATTCTAAATTCATGTACCCAAAAAAACCAAACTCGAGTCCGAACCAAATCAAGAGCCAAATTTTTAGTTTTTTCGAGTTTTTCTTTCTTTTTTTAAATTTTGAATTTATATGTAAGAAATACTCAAATCTGAACTTGATCTATACTGAACCAAACTCTGTCCAAAAAATATATTTGAATAAGTCTTAAACTTAAAAAACCAAAATACCAAATTAGATAAACCAAATCTAATAAAATATCAAAATGTGTCCTAAATCTATGTATCGAGAAAATCAAATTCAAACCCGTAAACCGAATTAATAACAAATATATTTTTGTTACATTTTAGTTTTTAGGAGTTTTTTCACTAAATTTTTATTGATTTTGAAATTTTGTACCAGAACCGAATCAAAAATGGAAATAGTACCTAATATATTTTAATTAAATTTTAGTCTTTTATAATTTTTTATAATTAATTTTTATTAACTTTAAGTTTTTGTATAAAAGTTTATAACTAGACTCACTTTAGACTTATTTGTACTTATAAATCATAAGTTAAATTTATCCTAAATTTTATAACACAGTAAAAATGAAAATATCTTCCACTTTAATATATAAGACTAGGATTATACCTACCCTATAGCGTGGAATTTGATTATTTTTCCAATCCATGTTCATTTGATTCTTAGATCCGCGTTGATATTTTAAACATTATTTTTGAGATGCTATTGTAGTGTGGAAATGAGAAATTTGATTTTGGAAACCGAACCGGAATCAAACAAAAAACCAAATTTTGAAAGATGTTTTAATTAAATCTTTATTTATTTTGGATTTTTATATAAAAATACTATAACACAAACTCGATCTATATGAAACAGAGCCGGATCCGAAAAATAAAAATAACCAAACAAGTGTTAAATCAAAAGAGTCAAAAACCGAATTAGAAAAACCAAACTTAACAAAATACCATAACGAGTAGTAAACCTATGTATTCAAAAAATTGAATCCAAACCTGAAGTAGAATTGAATCAAAAATCAAATTTGTACCCGATATATCTTATATATTAAAGTGGGAGACACTTTCATATTGGCCGTGTTATAAACTTTAACATATGGTTCATAACCCTTAAAAATAGGATCAATGTGGTTTTGTTACAAATTTTTAAATAAAAATTCAAATTTAATAGAAAAATTCTATAAAAACTAAAATTTAATAAATAAATATTTCGGATACAAATTTGGTTATTGATTGAATTCTGGTTTGTTTTTGGATTAGATTTTCCCGGTCTATAGAATTAGGGTGGATTCTGGTATATTATCGGGTTCGGTTCATCTAATTCGCTAATTTGATTATTTTGGTTTAATATATATTCAAATATTTTATTTTTCAGATATAGTTTAGTACATTATACATCGAGTTCGGATTCAGGTATTTTTATATAAAAATTCAAAATTTGAAAAAAGTTAATTAACAAAACTCTAAAATTTGGTTCTTGGTTTGTTCCATATCGGGTTTGTGTTCAGTTTTTTGGATATATAGACTTAAGACTTATGGAGTATTTTGCAGGGCTTGGGTCGGATTAGATTATTCTTATTCAAGTTGATTTTGATTCGAGTTTTGGTTCAGTAGAAAAATATTTCAAAAATAATATTCAAAATATCAACAGAGATCAAAGAACTAAATAAACACAAGTTAAAAAACAATCAAATCCCACGCTATATCATAGGTTGAATCCTAGTTTTAGTTTAGTTTTAGTCTTTTTAGAGTTTTTTCTAATTAATTTTTGTTAATTATAATTTTTCTATGATAATTTATAACCAAACTTACCTTAAGCCTATTTTTAAGGGTAGTTATAAATCATGAGTTAAATTTATCCAAAAAGTTTATAACACAGTCAAAATGAAAGTGTCTTCCGCTTTAATATATAAGACTAGGATTATACATACGCTATAGCGTGTGATTATTGTTTTTTAACTCATGTTCATTTGGATCCGAATCCATATTGATATTTTGAACATTATTTTTGAGATATTGTTCTAGTGACCTAAACTAAGTCTAGATTAAATCAAAACTTTAATAAATATCCAAAAATTTGAATATAGTTATATATTTAAAATAAATTTTTTTATATAGACTTTTTAATCATATTCAAAATTACAATTACAATCTAAAAATAATTTTTTTTCCATTTGAATAAAATAAGAAAAAACTGAAATATTAATTTTTTTTAGTTATGACTTCTTAAGTTAATTTTTTCAGAGAGTTTGGATAAAAAAGAATAATAAAAATTTGGATACCCAAACTCAGCTTATTTTATAAGAGTCAAATCCGACCAGATTCCGTAATTTACCAAACCGAACCTGACCTAATATTTCAAAGTACTCAAACAAATCTTATTTAGGTAAACCGGAAAAATTCAATCTGATTGGGTTTGAGTACCCAAATGCCTCGGGTGCGATCGATGTGTTTTCAACTTAATAATAACTACTAGGATTATACTTGCGGTATAACGCGTGATTTGATTGTTTTAATTAGTTTTTTAAGTTGTTTTTGGTTGTTAAAACCGTGTTGATGTTTTAGACTATTGTTTTAAGAATGTTGTTTAGAGGCCAAAACTTAAACCGTAATCGATCCAAAATAGAGGTACCAAACCCGATAAAATTCAAAAATAGGTCATAATTTATGTATCCAGAAATCGAATCCATACCCAAACCAAAACCAAATCAAGAACCAAATTTTAGCTTTTTATAATTTTTCTATTACTTTTTTGAATTTTGACTTTTATATACAAATACCCTAAACCGAACTCAATCTATACCGAACGAACCATATCCGAACTACAAGAAAACATTTGTATTAATACGTAATGTTTCGTCACAATAACACATATTTCGTCATAATATAAAAGTTATTGTTACAAATTTGTGAAGATTTATAAATGGTTATAATACAAGTGCCACAAATGCATATTCGTAACAAAAACGTCATGATATTCTCGTGATGAATAAATCTAGTAACCATTTTGTCATATTTGGTTACAGAAAAAAGTCACAATGATATTTAACAAACAAAATTTGTAACAAAATCATATATAAAACGTCACAAATTATTACTAAGATTCATAGTCACGATATAATTATCACAATACGTCAAATTTATTGTAAAGTAAAATACTCGAACAAGTCTTAAATCAAATAACCAAAGTACCAAATTAGATAAACCGGATTCGACCAAATATTAAAAATAGGTCATAATTTTATGTATTCGGAAAACCAAAATTCAAACCCGAATTGAATCAAAAACTAAATTTGTATCTGATATATTTTTATTAAATTTTATTTTCAAGAGTATTTTCTATTAGATCTTTTCTATTTTTCTGGTTTTAATTTTAACAAACCGTTTCCCTAAAACAGAAAATTAATTATTTTTCTGGTTTTATATATTATGAGTAATTTTATTGTTCAAAGAATCAAAGGAGAACATCCAAAGGCATAGAAACAGAAAACTAACACAAAATTTGATAAAAACATAAAATAAATCAACTTTTTCAATAGTTTAAGTTTGTAAAAAAAGAACATATTCGATTTATAATATTAATACTATAGTTATGCATATTAATCTGAACATATTAATTTTAAAACTTTAAATTTTTATATAAAAGTTTAGTTATAAACCAACTTTAAGCATATTTTAAAGTATAGTTAGAAATCATATGTTGATTTTTATCCTAAAGTTTATAGTACGGTCAAAATGAAAGTGTCTTCCGTTTAATGAATAAAATTTATAACTATATTAAAGTTAAGAATTCAAATATAAAAGACCATACCGTAATAAAGTGGTTTCAGTTTACGAATTTAGAATTAAGGAATATTGATAACCATTTTTCTTATCTTATTATATAATAATATATATGTATACATATGAAGGAAAACAGAATATGTATATGTTGCTACAGGATAAATATTACTTTGAATATGTTATAAGTTATATGATAAAATTAATGTAAAGTTCATAATTACCCTTAAAAATAGGTATACGGTGGTTTTGTTACAAATTTTTATATAAAAATTTGAAATTAATAAAGATTTAATAGAAAAACTAAAAAAACTAAAATTTAATAAAAATATATCGGTTACAAATTCTGTTATTGATTTGGTTTGGTTCGGATTTGGATTCAATTTTCTGGGTACATAGATTTATGATACATTATAGTATTTTGTCGAGTTTGATTCAAATAATTTGGTATTTTGGTTATTTTGATTTAAGAGTTATTGAGATAATTTTATTTTTTGGATGGTATAGATCGAGTTCGGGGTTGAGTATTTTATGTAAAAATTCAAAATTTAAAAAAATTTATTTGAAAGTTGGTTCTTGATTTGGGTCCGTATTGGGTTTGGGTTCGGGTTTTCAATTACATAGATTTAGGATTCATTGAGATATTTTGTCGGGTTTGGTTCAAATTGGATTCTTTTAATTTGGTTGATTTTGGTTCAGATTTTGGACCTTTGGAACAATATCTGGAAAACAATATTTAAAATATTATTAGGAATCGAGAATTAAATGAATACAGATTAAAAATTAATTAAATCTCTCGATGTAACATTGATATAATCCTAATTAGAGATTAATTAGAAGACAGTTAATAGTGACTCACAAAAGATGTCTTTCTTCTTCTACGTATAAAAGAAGAGAGATAAGTTGGTCTCTGTTTTTATAATGTTCTCTCTCATAAAAAGGACGAACTAAAACAAACACAAAAGGCAAAAGATTTTCTGATATATCAGAGAAAATCATAGAAGAAGAAAGCTAAAGGAAAGATAAAATCAAAGGTTGAATCTCCATCAATCAAAGCTATGAATCAAGGTTAGTGTTTCCAATTCAAGGTTGATTCAAACAAAATGGTGGTTTTTGGGATTTTGATTTCTTGAAACTGGAATCATGAATAGAAACTTATAAACATGCCGCGCGTGAGCTGTTGTGATCTTGTTCTTCTAAAAGAAAATATGAAATAATCATATTTTTCTTCATTATGATAAACTCTGTCATTGTCTATTATGGTCTTGTTCTTCTAAATTTGTGTAGAAACAAAAACTGGAATATCTTTTTTGGCTTCAACTTCTCGATCCGCCCAACCTAATCCTCGGACTTCATTTTTCTGAACAAGTCCGGCCAAACTAATTTACATTAAAGATTATTTTTCTCAAATTTCATGTGAACTTTTTAAAGTTAATTTATAGAAGCCTCGACTTATATACATATTAATTATTTAACTAATTTATACTCTTGATTAAATTGATACATATCTGTTTCTCCTATTTTCTTTCAAGAAGTTCCATAATTTTGTATTATAAAATTTAGAATTGAAGATTTGAATTATAAATCACAATTTATCCACATAGTTATAAAAATGATCTATTTACATGAGTATGGAGTATAAATGGTACCAACAAATTTTGTTAAGTGTGGAATCTAGCGAAATAATATTTATTTATTTTTTCATAGAATCTGACGGACTTTTCTTTAAAAAGAAAATAAGTAATTTTGTTTCCATATATAACTCAATTTTAAAAAGAAACTCTAAAAAATTAACTATCACTTAAAATGTAGAATTAAAATATTATATATATATATATTTGACAATATATATTGGGTCATACGTTCACTCTAGCGAGTTACTAAGAAAGCAAAATAAATGAGAAATAAATCGGGATTAGTTTTAAGATATTTATGTGTGTTTAATGTTATATATTACGTATTATACATACTTTTTAGAAAAATCAATGTGGTGCAGCGATTAAACATGATACTTATTACTCATATATTCTTGGTTCAATTCCCACAATAAGCATTTTGAGTAATTTATTACGTTTCACATTAATAAAAGGTAAAACAATCTTTTAGAGTCATTTTGTTCTTTTACAATCCTAGCGAGAACAGCCAAGAGACCCAACAACCATTTATCTTGCCAAAAGCAAACGTTCCTTTAATCTTCCACTACCCACGTCCAAAGCCGGAAAAATAACATCTCTGAGACCTTCTCCAATACTATGCTAAGTGGAAGACCAACTATCTTTTACTATTTTCCAAAAAAATCATTCACATCCTTTACTTTGTATTTATCCCACATTATCTTTTCCCATATTTCACGCTTCCATTCAACAATCTTCATCGAAGCTTCATATTAAGGTGTTGTTCCTCATAAATTTTTATGCAAAACTCTATCCAATTTTGCCAAAATCGACTTCTGAAGAATTATCTTACTCATTGTATTACCTAGAAGAGAAGTGAGAACAACTGGTGAGTGTCACACATCTAGCAAAACTCAAGAATCTACACTTTCAACGTGATAAACATGACACAACCCGTTATCCTTAGTTAACCATTTAGAACCAAGGTTTTTAGTCACAACTAAAAAACTAGAAAGACATCCTCCACATAAAGTTTCAGATCTTGGGTGTTGGTTCGTACTTCCAAAGCGAAATGTGCAATATATTGCAACTTAGTTATGTGTATTACTCCCTCATATCACTTTTCTTGATTTTATTTAGTCACGCCCCATAGGTGGACTTTACTGAATATTTTCCTTTAAGATTAGAATTTCAGGCCTATCCATCATTTGCAACCTCTTTGTCGGGTTTGCATTGCAAGATTAAGTTCACCTAACTGCTACGAAAAAAAATTCCCTCAACCTATACAAACACCATTCATCTTAGAAGGGATCTTTTAGGTCTATGATCGAGATATGACTAGAGAGGGCATCTCCACGAAGAATATGCGGTCTTGGAGGCTCGGTGTGAAGCCATGGGTCTGAACCTCTCGGATGCTTCTCCAAGTATATGAAGGTCTTGTGCCTATACCAGCTACCAAAGGGGATGTCTTCAACAAATACTGACTTTTGAAGACTCTAGCCACTAAGAATTCTGGTTCCCTCAATAATCTCCAGAGCTGTTTACCTAGTACAACTATATTGAAACATTCAACATCTCTAAATCCAATGTCTTATTCCATCTTTCGCTTACATAAACCAGTCCATAATTTCCAATAAATGTCTTTGGTTTTAGTCCGATGTTTCCACCAAAAACTAGCCAGAACATCATCAATTCTACTATAGAATGTTTTGCATACCAAGAAACAGGTCATCAAGCACGTTGGGAGTGCAAGGGCCATACCCTTAATCATCATTTCTTTGCCACTTTTAGAGAGAAATTTATTGTTCTAGGAGGTCAACTTATTCGGTACTCTCTCCTCTATAAACGTGAGTGTTGATATTTTAGAGCCCACAAAGACTTTAGGAAGTCCCAAATACACACTTGCTTCACTCTCCCTTGTAATTCATGTCGTTTGTTTCACCCTTAATTTTGTCTCAGTTTTGAATTGGTTCCCAAAATATATAATTGATTTCTCTAAGTTCACTTTTTGACTGGATAAGCGGTTGCAACGTCTAAGATTTTCGTTAAGTACCTATATTTCTCTCTTGTTGGCTCGGCTAAACATCATACAATCATCTTCAAATAGAAGGTGTGTAATAAGTGGTGCTAATGGTGCGATTTTGATTCATGTAAAGCTCCTTCGATTCTCAGATTGATTTGAGTTTGTTGATCAGCCCTTCTGAACATAGAATAAAGATAAATGACGAGTGTCTAATCCCAAGAGAAGTTGATATGCTTGCAAAGGCAGTCCCATTTACCAGGACCCTGTAGGAAACATAGGAAATGTACAACATAAGTCAATTAATCCACATGCTATTGAAGCAAAACAAATATAAAACCTTTCCTATAAATTTTCATTCCAATTTATCATAAGCTTTCATCATACCAATCTTAATATCAATGAAATCAGAAGCTACACGATTTAGATTCTCAATGAATGAATGATTTTGTGAGCAATGAGAATACTGTCTAATATTCTTCAGATAAATAACAGTCTTAAAGAGATATTCTTTTTTCTTATACGAAAAATGTAAAGTAGCAAAAAAATAAAACGGAGGGACGGACAAGAAGAAAATATCAAGTGGAGTGCCACTTAGAGGGTATAAGAAATTTTTTCATGTTTCTGCATGTATCCAATCCCGATCGACTTAAATCTCAAATCAAAAAGTTAATTAGAAAAAAACAAACACATGAGAATCTGTAGGAACAAAAAAAAAATAAAAGTCTCAAAGCTTTTAAGAGCTTAAAAATTTGCTCTGCAGCTTCAAAATTTCGTATGAACTAAAAAAGGCCTTTGGTTTTTTTTCTTAGCCGAATTATTTTTGTTTTTAAAATCATCATTTAGTTTCTCATGCTCTTCTCTTTTGTTGTCTTTCCCCTTTTAGAGTAGAGCGATACATATTTGTTAAATTCGCTGAAGAAGTCGGTTTCCTGCAACAAACAAAAGAACAAAGGTTTATTTGTTAATTATTCTATAAACCATGAAGGCTCCTTCAAATGGGTTTCTTACCAACGAAGGTACAAGTTTTATAATATGTTCTTATTTTCGGGATTTCTGGGTTTGGATTTTTATTACAGGTTCTTCTGCATTTTATGATTTGTGGTTTTCTTGATTTAATATTATTATTATTAATTTAATTTTTTTTATTATTATTATTATTATTTAATTTGGATTCAGCAAAAAGCCACAAATCGAGCTCTTCTCTATTAGTGTATTTAATTTAATAAGTAGTTGAAACAGAAATGTCACTAATTTTCAAACAAAACAAAACAAAAACTCTATTCTTTACATGATAATGTGCAAGATTTATTTCTCTAGGAGATAGTATAACATTTTGTTTAACTGATGAACAGGAGAGAAGAAACCAATAAATTCTCAGCTATGGCATGCTTGTGCAGGGCCTTTGGTTTCATTGCCTCCTATGGGAAGTCTTGTGGTTTACTTCCCTCAAGGACATAGCGAGCAAGTAGGTTTTAAACGCAAACACAAAACGCTGTTCCCCATTGCATTTGAAACAATTGAATCATTTAATACAATCCAAGTAATATGTTTAGTGAACCCTTTTCAGGTTGCAGCATCGATGCAGAAACAAACTGATTTTATACCAAATTACCCAAATCTTCCATCTAAGCTTATTTGCTTGCTTCAAAGTGTTACATTACATGTAAGCTTCTTTTGCCTCCAACTTGTGAATCAATATCAGAGAGAACAGAAGAAGAAGGAAAACTAATCATGAAGTTTGTGAAATTTTGATTAGGCTGATACAGAAACTGATGAAGTCTATGCACAAATGACTCTTCAACCTGTGAATAAGGTCTGAAACTTTGATCTCCATGGTTTTAGCTTCTGGTGTCTTTGTCTAAATTTGAGAAATTCAAAGCTGATGTTGGTCGATTATCCAAATGTGTACAGTATGACAGAGAAGCATTGCTAGCCTCTGATATGGGCCTGAAGCTAAACAAACAACCAACTGAATTTTTCTGCAAGACTCTTACTGCGAGTGACACAAGCACTCATGGTGGATTCTCTGTTCCCCGCCGTGCAGCCGAGAAAATATTCCCTCCTCTTGTATGTCTATGATCAAAGCTACTCTGAAATTATTATTTTTTCTTCTACTTCATATTTTAAATTGGTTTTGCTCGATGTTTACATATAGGATTTCTCCATGCAACCGCCTGCACAAGAGATTGTGGCTAAGGATTTACATGATACTACATGGACTTTCAGACATATCTATCGAGGTTTAATTTATCTCATCAAGATTTGGTGTGTTGCTCAAAAAATTGAAAACTTCAACCTGATTTTTTTTCTTTGCTTTAATCTGATTTAATTCAGGCCAACCAAAAAGACACTTGCTTACCACAGGTTGGAGCATTTTTGTTAGCACAAAGAGACTATTCGCGGGAGATTCAGTTTTGTTTGTAAGGTATGAGTCATACTCAGATTTTAACACAACAAATATGGAATATTCTCTTCTTATAACGGCACATGGGTCTAATTATTGTTTTGCAGAGATGAGAAGTCACAACTGATGTTGGGTATAAGACGAGCTAATAGACAAACTCCAACTCTTTCCTCATCGGTCATATCGAGCGATAGCATGCACATTGGTATTCTTGCAGCTGCAGCTCATGCTAATGCTAATAGTAGCCCTTTTACCATCTTCTTCAATCCAAGGGCGAGTCCTTCAGAGTTTGTTGTTCCTTTAGCCAAATACAACAAAGCCTTATATGCTCAAGTATCTTTAGGAATGCGATTCCGGATGATGTTTGAGACCGAGGATTGTGGGGTTCGCAGATATATGGGTACAGTCACAGGAATTAGTGATCTTGACCCTGTAAGATGGAAAGGCTCACAATGGCGTAATCTTCAAGTAATGTATATTATAATTATGCTAAATTGTTTTATAATTGTCATTTCTTCTGAATCTCTTACTGATCTTTGTTCATGGTTTGAACAGGTAGGATGGGATGAATCAACGGCTGGAGAAAGGCCAAGCCGAGTATCCATATGGGAAATTGAACCGGTCATAACTCCATTTTACATATGCCCTCCTCCGTTTTTCAGACCTAAGTACCCGAGGCAACCAGGGATGCCAGGTGAGTTCGATGCTTTCCATATTTCTGTTTTTCCATAGATCTTTGACTGAGTTTGCAGTTACTTATTTTGGAGGTCTATTGCAGATGATGAGTTTGACATTGAAAACGCTTTCAAAAGAGCAATGCCTTGGATGGGAGAAGACTTTGGAATGAAAGATCCACAGAGTTCGATGTTCCCTGGTCTAAGTCTTGTTCAATGGATGAGTATGCAACAAAACAATTCGTTTTCAGGATCTGCTACTACTCAGCTTCCATCCACTCTCTCTTCTTATAACCTACCAAACAGTTTGGCTTCCAACGACCCTTCCAAGCGGTTGAACTTCCAATTGCCAAACCTCTCTTCCCCAAATACCCAATTCAATAAACCGAACACAGTAAACCATATGCAAGCACAACTAGCGATGGTGAAATCTCAGCAACAACAACAACTGCAACAATTGCAACAACAACCTCAACGCATGCAGATGTCACATCAACAACTGCATCAACAAGGGATTTATAACACAGGTTCCGTAAAAATTGGTCTGAGTGATGCTTCTGACCAAGTATCTTCTCAAAGTCTGCATCAATCTACTGGTTTTTGTCAGTCTCAGCTTCAGCAGCAGTCACTACTCCCTAATGGTGCTAAAATGACACACCAGAACATAGGTTCAACTGAAAATAAAAGCTCGTCTCAAATGAATTCGTTTGGACAAGAATTGCAGTTTCAGCAACAATTTGAACTGCATAACAGTAGCCATTTATTAAGGAACAAGCAAGAACAATCCTCTATGCATTCACTACAACAAAATCTGTCCCAAAATCCTCAACAACTCCAAATGCAACAACAATCATCAAAACCAAGTCCTTCACAACAACTTCAATTGCAGCTACTTCAGAAGTTACAGCAGCAACAACAATCAATTCCTCCAGTAAGCTCGTCCTTACAGCCATTGTTATCAACGTTGCAACATACACAAAATCATCAATTGCAAGAAGTTTTGTCGTCACAGAGTCAGCAGCCCTTGCTACATGGTAACAACAGCTTCTCAGCTTCAGCTTTCATGCAGCCTCCACAGCTTCAGGTGACTCATCAGCAACACGGACAAACGAATAATAAACCTGTTGTAGCCACTGGAAGGTCACATTCTGGTCACACAGATGGAGAAGCTCCTTCTTGTTCAACCTCGCCTTCCACCAATAACACTGGACATGATAATGTTTTCCCATCCAATTTCCTGAGCAGAAACCAACAACAAGGACAAGTAGTATCTGTATCTGTTTCTGCATCTGATTCAGAGCCTGCATGCAATTTGGTCCAAGAGCTTTACACAAAAACTGAGAGCCAGATCAAGCATACCATGGTGAATTTGAAGGGTGCTGGTGAACAGTTCAAATTCAAAGGCACGGTAACAAATCAAATGGATGTCTCCAGAGCCGGAACAACGTTTTGTCCTGATGTTGCCGGCCCTGCACAACAACAACAGACTTTCCCACTACCATCATTCGGTTTTGATGGAGACAACCAATCTAACCATCCAAGAAACAACTTGGCTTTCGCTGGTAATCTCGACACTGTAACTTCTGGTGGTCATTATTCTCAAAAGGACTTTCAAACCTTGGTTCCCGACTTTGGTAACGTACCAAGAGATATTGAAACCGAGCTATCAAGTGCTGCAATCAGTTCGCAGTCATTTGGTATTCCTAGCATCCCCTTTAAGTCTGGATGTTCAAATGAGGTTGGTGGCATCAATGATTCAAGCATTATGAACAGTGGTGGGCTCTGGCCCAATCAGACACAACGAATGCGAACATATACAAAGGTTAGAGATCTTGAAGACAATTGTCACCTTTTGGCACTTAATTTCCCAATGTTAACAGCTGAAAGTTGTTAAATCCTTGAAGGTTCAAAAACGAGGGTCAGTCGGAAGATCAATAGATGTTACTCGTTACATCGGCTATGATGAACTCAGGAACGACTTAGCAAGAATGTTTGGTATCGAAGGACAGCTTGAAGATCCGCAAACCTCAGACTGGAAACTTGTCTACACGGATCACGAAAACGATATATTACTCGTTGGTGATGATCCTTGGGAGTAAGTTTCAAACCTAATAAATCTCTGAGTCAATCAATATTCAAACAAGTCTGATCAATCATGTCTGTTTTATTTTTTCCTAGGGAGTTTGTAAATTGCGTACAAAACATAAAGATATTATCATCAGCAGAAGTGCAGCAAATGAGTTTAGACGGAGATCTTGCAGCTATTCCAACCACAAACCAAGCATGCAGCGAAACAGATAGTGGAAATGCATGGAAAGTACACTATGAGGATAGTTCCGCTGCAGCCTCATTTAACCGATAAACAAAAAGCTGCAAATCAGTTACCAAGAATCTTCAATGTCATCGCAAAGTACATATTTTTATGTGCGTAAGCGACTGCAAACAACAAAAGTATATATACAAAAGAAGAAAAAGAAGAAGAAGATACTGCAAAGTATATATACAGTTCTATAGGACACTTATTTGATTTATCTTTCTAACCTTATCAATGTTGTTGGTTCCACATTTTGTATAACCTATGCAATGCTTGACCAAAAAGAGGACAAGTCTGAGAGCATCTCTATACAGAGATCACAATGTAATTTACAATATAATCTTTGTTCCTATCTTCTTCTCTCTAAACTAGATGAATTCTGTGCTACACACGAGATTTTTTTTTTTTTTGAATTTTTTCATAGGCATCATATTATTCTTCTGGTCTTGCTACAAAACATATTTTTAAAAATCCATCAACTATTAAAAACTTGTATAAAGCTCCTCGAAAAAGGAAAATATAGAGTGTTGAGTATAAATACTCAATGAAAAGTTTAGCTTTGCCCACCAAATTATAAAGCTCTAACTTATTTAACACAATGTCTATCATATAACACAATATCTATCATACTTAAAACTTATATTTTCCAAAAAAATTATACCAATCAATTATCTCTATCTGGATTCTTTCATCTTTTGACTTTTTCAAAGACACATTCTTTTAATCAATCATTTAATCAATCCTTAATTAACTATTTTAATCATTTCTTTTATCATCCATTTTGTCAACTTTTTTCAATCTCTTAATCAGTCTTCTAATCAATCTTTTAATCATTATTTTAATTAATCACTTTAATCAATCACTTTAATTATTTCCTTAATCATTCATTTAATCAACTTTTATCAATCTTGGTCCTCAGTCACAAATCTTAATAACCAACAATACATCTCTTATAGATGTCTCACAATCACACTTATAAGTATTCTCTTAATCATTCACATCAACTAATTACATCTTTCACATAATTATCAAATATCATAAATCTAAGATTAACAGTTATATAGTTTAAGATAAAGTTGAGTGTCACGCAAATGACATTCTCATCTTAACTTTGGATAAAAAACAAACCCGCGACTTAAAACACAATTACCCGATAAACTCCACCTCCGAATCTGGATAGATAAGCATATTCGATCTCTAGACATTAGTCTTGAAAAATCTACCATAACTCTAGAACCACAATCCGGAATGTTATTCAGCTTTTGGCTATGCGTAGATATTAGGGTTGAGAGGGCACACAATTCCTTTTGTTTGATTAAAGTTTTTTTTTGACATGCATCAACTTTAGCTACTTTTTCATGCATTTTTACCATATTTAGAACTCATAATCATGCACTCTAATGCATGTTTTCATCCATTTCATATTTCAGGGTCCTAGGATAGAAAATTCATATTTTCTCTTCTTTTTATCATTTTTCAGGTGAATTGGGATCTTGACGCATCGTGAGGAAGTGGAGTCTGGAGGCACTAGCAATGGGAAGGGTCAGGAGAGGATATAAACATGGGAAAGAGACAACAGCATCCGGATCAGCTGAAGCCATCCGAGATCCGGCCAAAGCCACCTTGGCCGTGACCAATTCGAGAGATTTCATGAGGCAGGAAAGGGATCACTCGAAGCTCATTTAGGACGCGGTCGAAGCCACACGGGATACGGCTGATCCAATCTTGGCTGCGGCCGAAGCCAGCAGACATGGATGCAAAACAATCTGCTGCGGCTGAAACCCACTTGGATCCGGCTAAAGCCATCATGAGAGAAACCTATGTTTTTAATTTTTGTTGTTGAGGGTTTAATCCAGTTTGTCCTGAGTCAACCCAAGCCATTTTACCTATTTTAGCCTTCTAAACCCTAAGTTTTTAAGAGCCTTCTCTTATGTTTTTAGAACTAAGTTTTTATTTCCAAACAATTAGGAAACTATTATTGCAAAGATTGAAGACTCACTTGGATGATGATCCTTGGATTATCTTCATGTATCTATTGAAGAGTTCTCTTTCTCATCTCTATCTCTTTTATCATTATGTCTTTGTTTTGTTTTATTTCATTTTATTTATTTTGTTCTTGCTTTGTCATGTGTGAGTAGTGGATTGATAGGTTGAAGGATGAATAGATTTAGAGGTTAAATGGTTAGATCTTGAAACCTAGGTTGTTAGATCTATAGATTTTTACTTAGGATGCTCTTAAATGTTAGATTTGGAGTTATAACCAAGTCTAGATGCAAGGGGTTTCATTGCCCGAAAGGTGTTTGATGAAATGCCTGAAAGACCCTTTTATGAGCTTTTTTCCATAGCCAGTGAGAACTAAGTGTTAGGGTGGAGGGTGATCTTTGTGGGGTTGATTGGTCACGCTTGATAATTTTTTCGTGGACAAACAAGAATTTAGCTTCATCGAGAGCCTACCAAATGGTTTGATGCCATGAGAGTGGATTAAGCTAGCGTAGAATAATCCCATGCCCTAGTATGGTTCTTAAGTATACCTTGTGCTTCTTGATTTGATTGTTTTCCCCTGAGTCATATGTTTTTTCTTAGACCTATTGCTTAGCTATTCTCTTATTTTGTTTAGTCATCTTGCGTATGTTTGATCTTGTTCTATTTCTTGTTTAATTTTAGTAGTTGTGGTTTCACCAAATTGATTATTGATTGCTCTAGCTTGAGTCGATTCCTCACAATCCTACCATGTTGGTTTTAAAGTCTCTGTGGATTTGAAACTCAAATGCTACAATGTCACAGTTGTTTGCATTTGTTGTATTTATTTGAGCGTTGCAAATGCAACCATCAAATTGACGCCTTTGTCGGGGAGTTTATGCAACTAGCCTTTAGGATTTGGATAGATTTTCCCCTAGAGTTTTTATTTTTTCTTTTATTACTAATCTCTTCGAATTCTTTGCTCCTTGTTTCTCTTGAAGGTGTTGGCAGCCAAAGGAACTACAAGGGGAAGCTCTTGTTTGTGGGTTATTTGGAAAGGGAAATTAGTGGCAGTGCTTAGAGAACTCTCCTAGGCAATAGAAAGCCAAGGAGAGTTTGTAGTTTGGATGGCGAGCCCCCTAATCGGAAATCGATTAGGGCTTTTGATGATCACTAGCTTAGGAGCCTCGACTGCTGGATCCTTATACCAGACATTGAAGCTAACGAATTTGAGGTCAAGCCAAGCTTTATTGATATGGTAAAAAGAGCTAAGTACAATGGTTTGGATGATGAGGACCCTCTTGATCACTTATCACGATTTGAAACTCTGTTCAAAATGATAAATATGAATTGCATACCTGAGAGAGCGATTAAGATGATTTTGTTCCCTTTTTCACTTGGCAAAAGAGCTTGTCAATGGGCTGTTACTGTACCGTTGATAATTTGGGAGTATTGCAAAAAGGTGTTCATCACTAAATTCTTTCCCAACCAAAAAACCGTCGAGTAGAGAAACAATAATGCAACCTTCAAGCAGGGATATCATGAGAGTTA
Organism: Lepidium aucheri; assembly: GCA_900406435.1. Classification (NCBI taxonomy): domain Eukaryota; kingdom Viridiplantae; phylum Streptophyta; class Magnoliopsida; order Brassicales; family Brassicaceae; genus Lepidium; species Lepidium aucheri. Next base: position 59,350 of record OVBA01000065.1, on the reverse strand, counting down.
TAGTGATGCTTGGTATTGTTTACAAGCTTACACTTTGGTGTGCCCTCACCATGGTTTCGAAAAGAATAATCTCTTTGGACTCTTCTACAAGGGAGTACTAAGCAAACACCAAAAATCCTTGGACGCAGTCAGTTATGGAAGTTTTATGGGTCTGACTGTAACTGAAGCAGAGCGATTAATCAGAAACTTGGCCCTAAGCGAAGCTAGTTACGAAAAGGACAACAAAGATAGATCGAGGGAAGCAGAGACAGAAATGGATAAGCTCAAGAAGTTGAACGACAAAATTGATAAGATAAGTGACGTAATTTTGCCAAGATGGAAATCAGTTTTTTTGGTAGCCAAGGATCAAATGAGGATCAGCCACATCATGCAAGCTCCTCTCAAAGAGTCTCCCTGCTTGAGAACGGAGCTAAATCTCAGCAACCCCCGAAGATCCGGACCTTAGATTCGTCCTCCAGCAGATCCTCGCGGAAATGAACACGAGGTTTAGAAAAATCCAAAGTCAAATCCAAAGTAAGGTGGACGGGGCCAACAACAACCTCGCTTCCCAAGTACAAGATCTTAGTGAGAGGTCTCAAGGGTAGCAGCTTAGAGTCAGTAAGTGATGAAGAACTGCAATGAGTATTGTGAAGCTATAACACTAAGGAGCTTAAGAGAGCTCCCGCCAAGAAAAGGTAAAGAGGTTGCGGAAGAAAGAATCAAGATAGATGATGATGAGTACGTCGAGCCAGTGGTCACAAATAAAATTAAACCAGCAAGGGAGAAGAAGGAGCCACCACCTCTTCCGGAGCCCAAAAACTAGCAGAGGAGCAGAGACCGGTTTCTAAGAAGCCCCAACTACGAGATCCCCTTTCCCAAATGCCCAAGCGTAAGGATAAATTTATGGAAATAATGAGTGGTGCCAAAGTGGTCGTACCAGTCTTAGATTTGATAGAGTGTCATCCAACTTACCCAAAGATATTGAAAGATATTCATATAATCAAGAAGCGAATGGCGGAGGGAGAGTAATGGTAACTCACGAGTGTAGCTGTATCATAACCAGGACAACTCCAACAAAAAATAGATCCAAATAGTTTCACCCTCCTAGTTGTGATTGATAGCTCAATATTTTCAAAGAGCTTGTATGACCTAGAGTCGAGCGTTAATCTCATGCTGCTCACTGCGGCAAGATAGATAAGGGCTAAAAACTCAGTCGGTGCCGGATAGCTTCGGTTCTAGTCGACCGCTCCATATGGATACCAATGGGAATTATTGAGGACATCCTTATAAAGTTGGGGATTACAAAATAATGACATATTTTGTGATCCTCGAGATGGAGGAGGAACCCATCGACCCCATCGTACCCTCATGTATGAGAGAAAAGGAAGGATCAGTCTATAATTGGGGGATACACTCATGTTTTTTGACATCAAGCATATTATGGATCACCCTAATTTTGGGACTTCGTGTTTTCTTATCGAAACAACCAATATGCTAGAAGGTTAGACGAATGAGGAGTTAGTAATTGAGGATCCCCTCCAAGTAGCTCTCACTCTTGAGAAGGATGAGCGTGTGTACTTAAATTTGGACAGCGTTGGTTTCGAAGACATGCTAAACTCTTGCAAGGTGATAAATGGGGATGTCCATATTTTGGAGCTAACAGTGGATCCAAAGGAGTGTGAAGGAATGAGGGAGGTGATGAGCATGGAACAAGACGACGAAACTTGGAGTGAGCTCAAAGCACCCAAAATTAAACTAAAGAAACTCCCGAAAAGGTTCATGTACGAATTTCTAGGGAAAAACTCTACTTAGGTGGCCATAATAAACGATAAATTGAGTGATGATGAAACCTCAATGCTTTTGAATGAGCTGAAAAAGTATAGGAATACCATTGGCTATTCCCTAGATGACCATAGAGTGTATTTATTAGTCTCTTTGCATGCATATGATCCACTTGGAGGATGAACCAAAAACCTCGGTTGAACTTCAAAGACGGTTAAACACAAATTTGAAGGATGTGGTAAGGAAAGAGGTTGTGAAACTCCTTGATGCTGGCATCATTTATTCCATCTCGGATAGTGGTTGGGAGTCTCCTGTCCATGTGGTACCAAAAAAGGATGGAGTCACTATTTTGAGGAAAGATAAAGACAAAATTATACCCACTAGGATAATGCCTCGACATCGAATGTGTGTAGACTATAGGAGATTGAATACTTTGATTAGGAAGGATCATTTCCCTTTACCTTTTATGGATCAAATGCTTGAGTGTCTAGCAAATCATTCATTATATTGCTTTTTGGACAGATACTCGGGATTCTTCCAGATACCCATTCACCCGCAAGATCGAGAAAATACCACTTTCACATGTCCTTATGGTACCTTCGGATTATGTAACGCACCAACCACATTTTAGCGGTGCATGCTGGCCATTTTTTGATCTTGTGGAGTATGTGATGGATGGTTTTATGGATGACTTCTCAGTATACAGTTCGTCATTTGCTGGTTGTTTGTCTAACTTGTGTAGGGTTTTACAAAGATGTGAAAAAGCGAATCTCATCCTGAATTGGGAGAATGACATTTTATGGTTAGTGATAGGATCATTCTTGGGCATAAAGTTTCAAAGGATGACAATGAAATTGACAAAACAAAGATTGAAGTCATGGCAAACTTGGTTTTGCCAACTAATGTAAAGGGGATCCACAATTTCTTGGGACACGCTGGTTTCTATCTTAGGTTCATAAAGGATTTTTCCAAGATTGCAAAACTGTTGACACGACTCTTGTACAAGGAAGTCGAGTTCAAATTTGACAAATAGTGTCTTGACGCCTTTCTAATGATTGAGGAAGCCTTTATTAGCACTCCTGATAAGACTCTGAGCAGTAACAAGGAAGAAGGAGAGGAGCACGAGACTGATGAGGAGTTAGGAGAGGAACTTGAGGCTGAAGAGAGGCTTGGAGATGATCATGGAGCTGCCAAGACAATGGAGATGCCAACCGGACCAATGACTAGAGATAAAGCTAAGCAACTCAGTCAATTGGAGGATGGAATGTTGAAGCAGAATCAAGAAGAAGACTTACAAGTTCACAATGCCTTGGTTTCGATTTAGGCTTGTGAAGAGGTATAAATGGGATTGTGATCCATTAGTACTCTTTTTTCGTCACTTGTCTTTTGTCCCATTAGGTTTTGGCAAGTAAAGTTTTAATGAGGCTTTTGTGTCACAATTGAAAAACAAAACCCATTCATACTTATATCTATTTTCAGCCCATTTATGTTTTAGGCTTTTTACGTTACAGTAACCCTAACTATTTAAAGACTTGTAAACTCTCTCTTGCAATTCAACTATCTTCTATCTTCTTCCAACTCTCTCTAGATAGTTTATAGTTGGGATAATGATGTGGGTCAGGTTTTAACCCAAAGTTATCTACTGCAAGTGCACAACAATGAAGTAGTAGTACTTAGGGATCGTATCCACAAAAAACCAAGTATTGCATTTCGATTATCAATTATATTTCTCAAGCTATACTAATCAAGTTCAAGAGAATAACTAGCAACTTAAATAATGTAAACTTAATAATAAAAGGCACCATGCATAGGGTATTCATCGAGAAGTAGGAATCTAACTAGGGAAACTATTCAAAATATAATTTAAGCTCAATTCTTGACTTGAACAGAATGGTATAACAAGCCTATTCTCGTACTACTCGAAACTCTACTCGATAATTTAGAGGTCCTAACTATTGTTGGTTCCAAATTTTGAACATGCATTAAACAAGTAGGTTCAACTATCCACAACCAACCTAAACATCAACTATCGCGGTTTAGGATTGATTGCTCACCTAATCTAGTTCAGATTCCTAGCAAGCTTTTGGAGACCTAACAACCTAGGTTCATAGATTAGTTGATCAAGCTATTCTAAGCATTAAACACAAGAATTAGATGGAGAATACTCTTATTAGATTCGATTCTATTTGTCCCTAATCATTGATTCCTAAATCCCTAGAAACCGTAAACCTGATTGATTAACTACTCAAACATAATTGAAATTGAAACAAAAGACATGAGGAAAATAAACTTGAATTGCATAAAAATATAAAAAGGGAGTTTAGAGATTCTTCTCAATGTTGAATTCTCCTACTCTCTAGATTACTGAATAACTCTTAACTTCTCTGTGAATAATGAACAATGTGTAAAACAAACAGAAAATAGAAGTATTTATATGTCCTGAGATTTAGGTGTAAAAAAGGAACATTAGGTATTCGCTTTGGTGCTCGTTGATCAATCGATCAAGGTGTTGATCAATCGATCGTGGACTTGTGTAATCGATCTCCAACATGTCAGGTCGATCATGAGGTCGAGCGTTGTTCTGGCAAGAAGGCTTGATCGATCGATCAAGATGCTAATCGATCGATCATAGGCCTTTTTCGTGAAACTTCATGTAATGCTCCAAAACCATCCAAACGAGACTCCAATGCTAATAATCCAAGTTCCTACGTTTTCCACCTGAAAATGATACAAAACACAGATAGAGAATCTAAAAGTAGGCATGTTAATGAGCTTAAAACTAGAAAAATAGAGGTATATCAGAAAACCAACTCGTTCATACTTTTGGTTAGAAAATCCATCAAAGCAAGAACTTAAATGTTCATGAGAATCCCAGAACTCTTGAACTGAAGCTAATCGATCCATCTATTTCCTAGATATAACCTTCAGATCCGTTAAACTCTGCACTTGTTTCTCTTCACTCGCTCATCAGATTGAGCTGAAACTCGACCAACAAACTATTCGGCTTTGAATATCCGCACTCATAAGTTTTCAGCAAAAGCCAAGCTCATTTAGCCACTAAATTTGAGTAACTTGGTTGAGTTCAACTTGAAGGTTTTATAATTTGACTTTTTGACTTCTCAACTTCAGCAACTTGATCCTTACACATAGGAGGGGTGTATGATGTGGTATCAGAGCGAGATCTAAACTTGAGTCTCTTAATCCTTAGATCTACTTGTTTTACTTTCATATCTTTATAGATCTACAGTAGAAACCAAACCCAGAAAGTTGGTTCTTCATATTCTCTATCGGGAAACTTGTTTAAAGCTGCTGAAATGATTAGATCTAGTTAGAGACTGTTCGACTTCCCTTCATATCTATAAAATTTGAATATTTTGGGAACTTGCGTTGGATTTATTATCATATTGCAAAGCTATCTTCATTAATTGTCAATCTAGAAACTTGAGTTGCATTTACTACCTTGTAGGGACTTGTTCTGCATTTATTACTGTCTAGAAACTTGCTTGAACACTTAAATGCTTATTTAAATTGTTCCTTTGACTTGGTAAAGTTAAAATTTAAATTTGTACTGCAAGTTCTGTAGAATCCTTTTACTATGTTTTGTTTTCAATCATTTCAGGAGCCATGGAAGATGACGCTGATGCAAGCCACACAACCAACAACAAGCTCTTAATCAAAGCTATGACTGCAAACTTCGAAAGTATTATGGCTGCTCAGATCATTGCTCTACGAGATGAGCTTAAACCACCCTCTGGTGCTGAACGAGATAGAAGGGACACAGAATATCAATCTGATAGAAGAAATACAACCAAAGCATATCGGTCTGAACATGATGATGAGGAAGCTAGGGACTACTATGGACATAGTAGTGATCGTTCACATCATAGTAACAGAAGCCAGAGGCAGCAACATGTAGCAGCAGATCAGAGAACTAACAATCTTAAGGTCTCAAGCTCAATATTCCACCATTCCAAAGAATGATCCTGATGCATATTTGAAGTGGGAAAAGAAGATTGAGCTAGTGTTTGACTGCCAATATTATACAAAGGAGAGTAAGGTAAAGCTAGCCGCCACTGAATTTTATGATTATGCCTTCACTTGGTGGGATGAGCTAGTCACAACCAGAAGGCGCAATGGAGAACTCCCAATAAGCAGTTGGAGGCATATGAAAGCTCTATTAAGAAAATGGTTTGTTCCAAGCCATTACAACGAAGACCTGCATCAAAGGCTGAGGAGACTAACTAAAGGTAACAAGTTTGTGGAGGATTACTTTCAGGAAATGGAAACATTGATGTTGCAAGCTGATATCTCAGAAGATAGAGAAGCCACTATGGCAAGATTTCAAGATCAAGTTGAGAGGCAACATTATGAAGACCTTGAGGAAATGCTACACAAAGCCACTCTTATAGAGAAGCAGCTTGCAAGGAGAGGTAAAACAAGGTCTGATTTTGATAATCAGCAAAATGCAAAACCTGAGTACAAAAGAGAAGATAAGCCTCAGTTTCAGGAACATTTTCAAGCCATCTACTATGGCCAAAGAGGTTGCCACCACGAGTTCTAAGGGTAAAGAAGTTGCAGAAATTGTTGCCAAACCAAGAGGAGCTTGGTCCAGAGATGTCACTTTTTTAAATGCCATGGCCGTCGTCATTATGCCAATAAATGCGCCAATAAATGCTCCAATACTCGAGTATTGATACTTCGGGAAATTGGTGAATATGCATCAGCAGATGAGAAGGATAAATCTATGGAAGAAAGTGAAGAATTTCCAGTCCAAGGAAACATCAAAGTAGCTAGAAGGACTCCTAGCTTGCAGTCTAAACCCATGAAAAGAGAGCAACGGGAGAACTTGTTCCACACCAGATGCTTAGTAAGTGTGCAATCTTATCATCGATGGAGGTAGGTGAACCAATGTTACAAGTGAAACAATGGTCCATAAGCTCGACCTGAAGATACAACCTCATCCACAACCATATAATCTACAGTGGCCAAATGAGAAAGGTGAAATGAGGGTGAAGAATCAGGTGTTAGTTCCACTCTCCATTGGCAAGTACAAAGATGACATACTATGTGTTGTGTTACTTATGGAGGCAAGACACATACTTCTCGGGTGTCCTTGGCAGTTTGATCGCAAAGAAACCCATGATGGATACATTAATCGCCATTCTTTTATGTTCAAAGGAGGAAAAACCACTCTGGTCCCCTTAACTCCTAATGAGGTTTATCAAGACCAGCTGCAGCTAAAGAACAATCAGATTACAAGTCTAACTTCCTAGCTCAACATAGTGAAGTCAAGAGTGCTATGGCTGCAGATAAATCCATTCTCTTATTTCTTTATAAGGAGTCCCTTAGCACTATGACTCAGCTAACTCCAATATTACCGAGTGAGATGCTTAAAATTCTGTAAGATTATGGAGATGTATTTCCAGAAGATGAGCCTACGGGTTTGTCACCTCTTAGAGGTGTAGAACATCAAATCGACTTTGTGCCTGGTTCTACACTTCACAACCGCCCCGCTTACAGAACCAACCCTATGGAAACCAAGGAAATCCAATGCCAAGTGGATGAGCTGATGAACAAAGAGTTCATTCGTGAGAGCATGAGTCCTTTTGTTGCGCCAGATGTGCTTGTTCCCAAAAAAAGATGGTAGATGGCGCATGTGCATGCACTACAGAGCAATAAACAATATAACAGTCAAGTATCATCATCTTATTCCTAGACTTGATGATATGATTGATAAACTACATGTTTCTAAGGTATTTCTTAAGATTGATTTGAATATTGGTTATCATCACATTAGGATGAAAGAAGCTGATGAATGGAAAACTACTTTTAAAATTAAGCATGTCTCTATGAGTGGCTGGTTATGCCGTTTGGTCTCACTAATGCACCTAGTACGTTCATGAGATTGTTGAATCATGTTCTTAGAGCTTGTATTGGTGTCTTTGTGGTAGTTTACTTTGATGACATCTTGATCTATAGTAAGAGCATGACTGAGCATTTTGAACATGTTTGTCTTGTGCTAGAGGTGCTTTATAAGGAAAGATTGTTTGGTAATCTTAAGAAGTGTTCCTTTTGTACATATAACCTTGTCTTTTTAGGCTTTGTGGTTAGTGCATGTGGTATTAAGGTCTATGAGGAGAAGATTAAAGCAATCAGAGATTGGCCAAGTCCGACCACAGTTTGTGAAGTTTGCAGCTTCCATGGCCTTGCTGGATTTTATCGACGATTTATTAAGGATTTCAGCACACTTGCAGCACCACTTACAGAGGTTATCAAGAAGGAGGTTGGATTTAAATGGGAACAAGCACAGGAGCAAGCCTTTCAGACTTTAAAGGATAAGCTTATCAATACACCACTTCTCATTCTCCCTGATTTTAGTCAAACTTTTGAGATTGAGTGTAAATCTTCAGGAATAGGAATTAGAGCTGTTCTCATGCAAGACAAAAAGTCAATCACATACTTCAGTGAGAAACTGAGTGGATCAACCTTGAACTATCCAACTTATGATAAGGAGCTATATGCATTGGTCAGGTCACTTCAGCAATGGCAGTACTATCTATGGCCAAAGGAGTTCGTTATCCATATAGATCACCAATCACTCAAGCATTTAAGAGGACATCAGAAGCTTAATAAGTGGTATGCTCGATGGGTAGAGTTCATTTAGACTTTTCTTATGTCATTAAGTACAAGCAAGGTAAGGAGAATGTAGTAGCTGATGCCCTTTCTCGAAGGTACACTCTACTATCAACTTTGGAAACTAAATCTCTTGGGTTTGAGCTCTTAAAGGAGTTGTATGCCGATGATAGCGATTGCAAGGAGGCCTTTACTCAGAGTAGGAAGTTTGCTTGGGGTAAATATTTTCAGCATGATGGTTTTACATTCTTTGATAATTTTCTTTGAATTCCTAATGGTTCTGTCGGAGATCCTTTAGTCAGGGAAGCTCATGCAGGAGGTCTGAAGCGTCACTTTGGCTATGTTAAAGCACTTAAAGTGGTGACAGAACATTTCTATTGGCCTCATATCAAACGAGATGTTGAGAGAACCTATTCTCGATGTGAAACTTGCAAACTAGCCAACTTTAAGGTTCAACCAAGTGGTTTGTATATTCCTTTATCCATTCCTACTCATCTTTGGACTGATATTATGATGGATTTCATAGTAAGATTACCTAGAACTCGAACTAGAAAGGATTCCATCGTTGTAGCAGTAGACATATTTTTTAAGATGGCTCATTTCATTGCTTGCCATAAGACTGATAATGCATCTCATATAGCTGCTTTGTTCTTCAAGGAAATCATTAGACTTCATGGCATGCCTAAGACCATTGTATATGATAAAGACACTAATTTTCTTAGTAATTTTTGGAGAATTGTTTGGTCAAAATTAGGAACTAAGCTAGTGTTCTCAACTACGTGTCACCCTCAGACTGATGGCCAAACTGAAGTGGTTAATAGGACTTTAGGTATTCTTCTGCGTGAATTGATTAAGAAGAACTTGACATGTGGGAAGAATGATTACCACATGTCGAGTTCGCATATAATCATGCCATTCATTCTGCATCTAAGTACTCACCTTTTGAGATTATCTATGGCTTTAATCCTTTGCTCCTTTGGATTTAACCCCTCTACTTTTGAGTGAAAGAGTCAACTTACATGGAAAGAAAAAGGATGAGCTTTTCAAACAGATACATGTATAGGCTCGTGAGAACATAGAAAGGATATGAGCAATATGCTAATAAAGCCAATAAAGGTATGCACCAAGTTGTGTTCAAAGAAGGTAATCAAGTCTGGTTGCACTTGCGCAAAGAAAGATTTCCAGCTGAGAGGAAGTCCAAACTAATGCCCAGAATTGATTGACCATTCACAATCACCAATACGATCAATGACAACGCTTATAACCTCAATCTCCAAGGTATGTATGATGTTAGTTCCAACTTCAATGTGTCTGACTTGATCCCTTTTGTTGCAGATGATCCAATTTGAGGACAAATCCTTTTCAAGAGGGAGGGGATGATACGACTCTGAGTAGCAACAAGAAAGAAAGAGAGGAACACGAGACTGATGAGGAGTTAAGACAGGAACTTGAGGCTAAAGAGAAGCTTGGAGATGATCTTGGAGCTGCCAAGACAATAGAGATGCCAACCGGACCAACAACTAGGGCTAAATCTAAGAAACTCAATCAATCAGGAATGTTGAAGCATAATTAAGAAAAGACTCACAATTCTACAATGCCTTGGTTTCGATTCAGCCTTGTGAAGAGGTATAAATGGGCTTGTGGTCCATTAGTACTCTTTTTCCTTCACTTGTCTTTTGTCCCATTGGGTTTTGGCAAGTAAGGTTTTAATGAGGCTTTTAGTTCATAATTGAACAAGAAAACCCATTTATACTTATATCTATTATCAGCACATTTATGTGTTAGGCCTTTTTACTTTTATAGCAACCCTAGCTATTTAAAGACTTGGAAACACCCTCTTTCAGTTAAACTATCTTCTATCTTCATCCAACACTCTCTAGATGGTTCATAGTTGGGAAAACCAACTCGTTCATCCTTTTGGTTCAAAAATCCATCAAAGGAAGAACTTAGCTGTCCATGAGAATCCTAGTTCTCTTGAACTGAAGCTAATCGATCCATCTATTTCCTAGAAATCACCTTCAGATCTGTTTAACTCCGCACTCATTTCTCTTCAGTCGGTTGTCAGATCGAGCTGAAAATTGACCAGCAAACTGTTCAGCTTCCACTCTCCGTGCTCATAAGTTTTCAGCCAAATCCAAGCTTCTCTTGGTCGAGTTCAACTTTGAAGCTTCTATAATTTGACTTTTGACTTCTCAACTTCAGTAACTTGATCCTTACACCTAGAAGGGGCGTATCAACTCCCATTTTCCAACCACCAGATGGAATCTCTCATTGGAAATCTTGTGTGACGCTTGCGATTATGCGGTGGGAGCAGTGTTAGAACACATAAAGGACAAAAAACTGCATATGATTTTTTACGCAAGCCGCAAACTTGACGACAAACATGTATGGTATGCCACAATTGAGAAGGAATTCCTTGCAGTGATTTTTGCTTTCGAGAAATTCATATCCTATATGGTGGGATCCAAGGTCATAGTTTACACTGATCATGAAGCTTTGAGATACCGGTTGAAGAAAAAGGATGCTGACCCACGATTGTTAAGATGGATCTTGCTACTCCAAGAACTTGACAAAGAATAAAGAGGGATTGAGAATGGTGTTGCTGATCACTTGTCAAGATTGCGGATTGATTGTGGACTCTCCATTAATGAAACAATTCCAGAAGAGCAAGTGATGCATCTAGCCACGGTAGAGAGGGGTTAAATAGTAGAATGAGAGGTTTGTGCAACAAGGAAGGCAGACAAGAAAGGAACTTTGTACGCCGACTTTGTCAACTATCTAGCTTACGGAAGGGAACCACTAAATCTCAAGGGATACGATAGGAAGAAGTTCCATAGAGAGGTGGTGAGATACTATTGGGATGAATCCTATCTTTAGAAACAAGGGAAAGATCTATTGTTCCGCCGTTGTATTTTTGAAGACAAAGTCTAGGGAATCCTACCCTATTGCCATAATTACAGAAGTCATCTTGCACCTTTCAAGATGGTTAGCATGACTTTTCAAGCACGTTTCTTCTGGTGGCCAAGCATGTTCAAAGATGCCAATGAGTACATAACACGCTATGATGAGTGCCAACGCCAAAGAAATATCAGAAAAGGAGAGAGATGCCTCAAAACTTCATCCTAGTGGTAGAGGTTTTAGGCGTATGGGGGATAGACTTCATGGGACCATTCCCCTCTTCTCACGGCAATACATATATATTAGTCATTGTTGACTATGTCTTTAAATGAGTGGAAGCAATCGCTAGTCCCACTAATGATGCCAAGGTCGTGGTTAAGCTCTTCAAATTGGTTATATATCCGAGATTTTGTGTGCTTAGGATAGTGATCATTGATGGGGGAAGTCACTTCATAAACAAGGTCTTCAAAGGCCTTTTGAAGAAGTATGACATCAAACACAAAGTGATAGCCCCTTATCATCCGCAGAACTCTGGACAAGTAGAAGTTTCAAACTGACAAATCAAGGAGATATTAAGGAAGACTATAGTAAAAGCACCCAATGACTGGTCTAGGAAGTTGGAGGATGCGTTGTGGGCTTAACAAAATACATACAAGACTCTAATTAGGACAAATCATTTCAACATGCTCTATGGAAAGACTTGCCATCTTCCGGTTGAATTGGAATACAAGACGATTTGGGCTACTAAACTTCTTAACTACGATCTCAAGCCAAAACTGATAGAAGGTTAATACAATTGGAGGAACTTGATGAGATATGCCTACATACTTATGAAAATTCCAATGCATATAAGGAAAAAGCCAAGGCCCTCCATGAAAAGAAAATAGCAAAACGTGAGTTTAAAGAAGGGAACAAGGTGCTATTGTTCAATTTTCTGTTGAAGCTTTTTCTAGGAAAGTTGCGTTCTAGATGATTGGGATGATTTGAGCTCAAGGAAATGCACCCTTATGGAACTATGGTACTAAAAAATCCTTTTGGGGAAGAATTCACACTTAACAGACAAAGGATTAAGCTCTAGCCGATCCACTAGAGAGAAAGTGGATAGGGTTCAACTCTCAGACCCTCAACAAGTCTAAGTATCAATGAGAATGTCAAGTTAAGAGACGTAAAAGAAGCGCATTTGGAAGGTAATCTTATGGTATCTTTTGTAAATACTTTTATCTTTTCTTTGCTGTCTTCGTTTATGTCTAGATAGTAGTGCACATGTGGATCACAAAAAGATGTAAAACAGGAAATTATGGCCAAAACATCGCAAGGGATCAAGGAGGATCAGTCGAAGCCAAGATAACATCGGCCGAAGCCAAGATAACATCGGACAAAGCCGAGCTTGGACCAGTCGAATCTTACGTACCATGCGAGACGTGAATTGATTCGGCCTGACTGCAACTCCCATCCACCAATGCTGAGTCTGGATTGGCCAAAGTCAAATGACACTTGCCCAACGTGATTTCCTTCGGCTGAAGCTCAACCCGTATTGACCAAAATCAAACTTGGATTGGCCGATCCACATGCAAAGATATGTTTTGGTTCAAATTAAGTGAGTTTGGTTTAGTTCAGTTAAAGCCAATCGATTTTGTCTCCTAAACCATCCACAAAATTAAAGCTAATTGGTGAAACAGACACATGTTTGATTTCTCTCCACCAGCCTACTCTCACTCATTTATCTCTCATCAAGAACATTCAAACTCTCATTTTCTCTTAAGGATTTCGAAAAAAATCTTGGTAAATTTCGATCTTCTTTTTGTAAACCTTATGCACCCAAAAGCTAAAGAGAACTTCCAGTCGTTATACTCTCCATGTACACGAGAAAGAGCTCACATTTTGTGCTTTTCCTCAAAGAATTGATTTTTCTTTGTGAAATAGCTTGCTCTAAGTTGCACTATGCTTTGGGTACTTGATTGCAACTCAAAATTTGGAAATCTATGGATAAATCTAGAAATTTAAGAGAGCAAGGTTGAAGATGATGAATAATACCGAAATTGAAAAAGAATTTTTGGGGGAAATGGACATTGATTCCACTAGGTTATCTTTTTAGGGGTTTTTAATGCTTTGTTTAAGCTGACATGGCAAGATGATCTCTTCTGCTTAAGAAGGTTGAGATTTTTTATCACTTAGATTATCATTTAATTGCTTTTTGGGATAAGTGAGTACAATTTTCATTGTCGCCATGAAATGCTTGAGGTCATTGTGCCTGAGACTTGAATTGCCTTGTCAAATCCACCATCATAATAGGAAATTTTTTTGTCTCAATACAATCGAACCTTGCTAATTTAATAATGGAATTATGTAGGTTCAATGGCACCAAGGCTAAACAACCAGTTCAAAAGAGAAAGGAGGTCAAATTCTACATGAGAAGGAAACCCAAAAAGTAGGGCTGGGCATTTTATCCGGATCTGAATACCCGATCCGATACCGATCCGAAAAAATTGCGTTTGGATAGGATCCGGATCCGTTAAAATATCCGAGTGGATATACATTAGATAGTGGGGCTGGTACCGGGTCGGATCGGGTAAAACCCGAGATCCGATACGTATCCTGAAAATCGTATATTGCTTCTTTCGTTTTTGGCTATTGTAGATCTTCGATTTTCGATTTTTCAGAAAAATTAGGAAGTTTAGATGAATTCAAATATTACACTTACCTGTTTTTCTCCTCCACGAAGATCATGGGAGTTGTGCATCTAAAGATTTCGACTCTATAAAATCCCAATCTCTCAACCTAAATACCTTCACACAATCACCTTTTCTTCCTTTAGAAAGCTCATCGATTTTATCAATTTGGTTGCAGGTGACATTAATCTCTTCTTTTTGATGGTCAATTTTCTCTAATTCTTTGTCTGAGTTATGATGTAATCAATCAGTTACTGGGTTTTGGGTGTTCTTCGCTTAATCAATACAAATTGTTTCAATTGGGTTTAAAAAATTACTATGAAAATTGGATTTCGATCGGATTTCGTGATTTTTTTTCTGGTGCTTGGTGTTTGACTATATCTTGAGACAAAAAAACAGTACTATATACATAAGAATGACTTTGGACATAATCCATAAAGTTATTACCAACTAATCTTATCTTTTACCTGTTTACATGAAACGTTGAGCTAGCTAAGAGAATTCCTGTATTGGTCTCCTATGCGTGAGTTGAATTCCTGTATTTGTGAACAATTACAGAGAGATATATTACTAGGTTTGTAATAGGGCTGGGTATTTTATCCGGATCCGAATACCCGATCCAATACCGATCCGAAAAAATTGGGTTTGGATAGGATCCGGATCCGTTAAAATATCCGAGTGGATATACATTAGATAGTGGGCCGGGTACCGGGTCGGATCGGGTAAATCCCAAGATCCAATACGTATCCAGAAAATCGTATATTGCTTCTTTCGTTTTTGGCTATTGTAGATCTGCGATTTTTGATTTTTTCAGAGAAATTAGGAAGTTTAGATGAATTCAAATATTACACTTACCTGTTTTTCTCCTCCACGAAGATCATGGGAGTTGTGCATCCAAAGATTTCGACTCTATAAAATCCCAATCTCTCAACCTAAATACCTTCACACAATCACCTTTTCTTCCTTTAGAGAGCTCATCGATTTCATCAATTTGGTTGCAGGTGACATTAATCTCTTCTTTTTGATGATCAATTGCTCTAATTCTTTGTTTGAGCTATGATGTAATCAATCAGTTACTGGGTTTTGGATGTTCTTTGCTTAATCAATACAAATTGTTTCAACTGGGTTTAAAAAATTGCTGTGAAAATTGGATTTCGATCGGATTTCGTTATTTGTTTTCTGGTGCTTGGTGTTTGTCTATATCTTGAGACAACAAAAGAGTACTATATACATAAGAATGGCTTTGGACATAATCCATGAAGTGATTACCAACTAATCTTATCTTTTACCTGTTTACATGAAACATTGAGCTAGCTAAGAGAATTCCTGTATTGGTCTCTTATGCGTGAGTTGAATTCCCGTATTTGTGAACAATTACAGAGAGATATATCACTAGGTTTGTAACTTTGTTATAGTATAGATGAGGAATCTGAATTGAGTCTTCTTCTGCAAATCACTTTAACTTGTCTTCCTTGTTCCTTCTTTCACTCCTTCTCATATTCGTTTCAGCTATTCAGCATCCTCAACTTCATTTTGTACTCGCCTCAAGGTAAAATTTGAATAACTCTAATAGTCACAAGATTTATAGTTACCATAATGATCTATGATTAGTAAAATTCATACTGTTGTGTAATTGCTCTCCATTAGGTGAATCTGGAGAGCATTTGTTTTCTGCTTCAGATATTAAAATTTGTTAGAATTGATTTCAAGCTTTGTAGTTACCATGTTGATAGGTCGTAAAGGTTAAAAACACTAATATTAAGTTTCTTTGTTATACTCTTTTAGATTTTTTCTTAGACTTAGATGTAATGATGTATGAATCGTTCTTTAGTGTTAGACAAAATCTTTGTCATTTTCATTGCCTATATGTGTAGCTTAGACAAAGAGTTAATAAGAAATATATAAAAACCTGGTCAACTCATTCTAATAATCTATAAACCTTCCTCTTTAAAAACCTTGATCACGTTTTTGTTGTTCATGTTTTCTTCTGTTCACTTTTTTATTGGCTTAGTAGATTGATTTGTTCTAAGTAGTTTTTGTCATTTGTTAAGTGCTACTGTGCTTACCTAATTTGTTCTCTGTAATTGTTGTACATATTTTTGATTTGTTCGGTACTAGTTTGATTTGTTCTTTGCAATTGTTGTTGATGCTTGTGATACATTATTTTGCTTACTTTCTTTTGGAATTTGTTGTTGTGATACATTATAATTGTTTTATTTTGCACCCCGTGATTGGATTTTTGTTATCTTTTTTTATCGTTGAGACAAAGTTATTTACATTTGTATTTTTCAGATGGATTTCTCACCACTTCCTGCTAATGTTGATGGTGAAACTATATCACAAACTCAAGCTACACCGCAGTCACAAGCTCCAACTCCTGATAATCAAGGCAAAAGGAAGCAAGGAGTTAATTTTGAGCCACCAAAAGCAAAGAAGACCACAAGTACAAGGTCGGCTGTTTGGGAGCACTTCAAGAGAACAGAGGAGAACCGTAACTAATGCAAATGCAATTATTGTCATCGTGTCTTTGGCTGCGCATCATCAGCAGGAACTTCTAACCTTCAGAAGCATTTATTGTCTTGCAAGTCCTACAAGGCATGGAGTGAAATCCAGTCACGGGGTGCAACAGTGATAACCAATGAAGGTAACCTTGCAAAGGCTAGAGTATCTGAAAGAGTTTTTAGAGATGCTTGTAATGAGATGCTAGTGTTGGGAGAGCTACCATTGTCTTTTATTGAATCAAATGCATGGTGACACTTCTTCAACCGTGTAAGTCTCTACAAACCACATTCAAGAAGAACTGCTACCAGAGACATTGTGGAGTTGTATGCGAGTAGGAAAGCTTCGCTGAAGGAGTTTTTTAAGTCTACTAAGCAAAGAGTTTCTATCACAACTGACATATGGGTTGCTCAAGCTACTGGTGCTAGTTACATGGTGGTCACTATCCACTTTATTGATGCAGATTGGCGGCTGAATAAGCTGATAATCGGGTTCAAGTACATCAGTTATCACAAAGGTGCTACAATAGCATCTGTTTTACTTGACGTCTTGGCTGAATGGGGGATTGAGAAGGTGTTCACTATAAAAGTGGACAATGCAACTGCAAACACAGTTGCTCTTAGGCGTTTTCAGAGACATTTCAGTGCAATGGGAAATGAAGCATTCATTTTAGATGGAGAATTCATGCATATGAGGTGTACGGCTCACATCATCAATCTAATTGTGAAGGATGGTTTACTTGAAATAGGTGATAATGTAGGGGCTATTCGCAGTGCCGTGCAATATGTTAGGTAATTTTAAATTTTTTTATTGTATAGTACTTTATTCTGTCAGCTGAAAGTTTTTACAAAATGTTTGTTTCACTTATAGGTCATCAACTACAAGACTGAAGGCATTTGAGCTGAGAGTTGAGTCTGGTAGAAAGAGCAGAGGGAGTTTGCCGCTTGACATCAAAACACGGTGGAATTCTACATATCTAATGCTGCAACGGGCAAAGGAATTCATATTGGCTTTTGATAAAATGGAGGCTGAGGACAAGCTCTACAATGACTACTTTAATGAAGTCGATAACAAAAAGAAAAGGATTGGGCCGCCTGGTATAGAAGATTGGAATATTGTGGAGAGGTTAGTAAAGTTTCTTATCATTTTCTACAACTCTACTTTGGTTGTATCGGCTTCTACTTCTGTGTGCTCCTACAAGTGCTATGGTGAGATAGTTACTATAGCAAGGAACCTTACAATCTTGAGCAATAGCTTAGACAGAGAGTTGAAGTCTAAGGCAGATGATATGAAGGCTAAGTTTGACAAGTACCGGGATGGTCTGAAAAACATCAATAGGATGTTGATTGTTGCTAGTGTGTTTGATCCAAGTAAGAAAATGCAGTTTGCTAAGATGTGCTTTGAGAAGCTTTATGGTAAAGAGACTGTAGAAGCTAAGGCGATGTATTTTTCTGTCCATGATGTTATGACTGCTATGTTTATGGAGTACAAAGCTCGTTACAGCAAAGAACCAAGCAGCTCATCATCACAGTCTACTCAAGCGTCTTCATCCTCTAGTGTACAAGACTCACAAGATCATGTTGTTGAAAGAATAGATTTGGTTGATGATGATTTTGGATATGAAAGGATGGATTATGCTTATACAGAGATGGTCGCTGAAATAGGAGTTGAGGATTTAAGGGATGAGTTGGATATCTACCTGAAGGAAAAGGTAGAAAAACCCAGACCAATACCTGGAACCGAGTTTGATGTGCTGTCTTGGTGGAAGGTTAATGGTTCTAAGTATCCAGTTTTATCAGAAATGGCAAAAGATGTTCTTGCAATGCACGCTTCCTCTGTTGCAGCTGAAAGTGCTTTTAGCACAAGTGGGAGAATCATAGATCCATATAGGTCTTGCTTAACTCATTACATGATTGAGGTTTTGATGTGTAGCAAGCAGTGGATGAAATTTGACATGAAGCTTACTAAAAAACGTGTTGTCACCAATACTCAAATGCTTGCCGATATTGAGCTACATGATAAGCTGGAGAAAGGTAACTTCTAGTCTTTTAACTTATAATTTGTTTTAATTTATTAGCTTTAAGTTCAAAGAGTATGCTTTATTGTTTTTTTCAGAGTATGACACTCACTTGAACCTAAACTAGAAAAGAATTCATGTGCTTTTAGCTGATACAAGGTATTTGATTATGTTACTCGCCTAATCTTCAACTTATTAACATTGTTTCAATCTTACTGTTAATAGTTTGATCTCTTATAGTCTTTTACTTACTTTTCATTTACAGGAAGTCATACAGATGGATGGACCTTGAGAAGCAAAAGGCGTTTGTTTACTTTCTAATTATTTGAAACTTGAATTTGAATTTTGTTGGATGTTTGATTTCTTCATTATTTCACATGGATGATTTTTTTTTTATTAAGATGGTCTTTAACTTTGGATTATTATTGGTTTCATTTTCAGTTTGGTGTTCGATTAATCTCCATGTCCTTTTCTGTTAGTTCTTTAGAATATCTGTAATTAACATATGTGTTCTGTTTCTTGTTTGCAGGATCGTTTCATCACTAATGATTGTATGATTTGCAGCCTAATCATTAGCTCAGTTTCATACAGATTATGAACAAAATACATACATATACATATACCACAATTATATAGTTTATTAAACATCTTATGCATTTTCTTCTAACTTCTCCACTCTACTTCCTACTGAAGAAACTTCTCAATTTCCCTTTCTCAATCCTTTCAAGAAGCTTTTTCGAACCAGGAATCTCCAACTATGATAACTTCTTCAAATAACCATTAAAAAATACCCGGATCCGAACTAGAACCGAATAATTTTGGTTCTTTAGATACATATCCAAACCGAACCCGATCCGGATTTATACAAGTAACCGATCGGTACTATTTTCTCCAAAACCAAACTATTCGAAATCCAAAATACCCGACCCGATCCGATACCCGAATGCCCAGCCCTACCAAAAAGAGATATCTGGACGGAGATGATGTGTTGGATGCAGTAGAGTTTGTGGAAAACCCTAGTGTGATCCTCAAAATCAAAGGAAAGTCGATTGAGCTCGATGAAAAAGAGGAGAAGACCTTGGAAATTTGAACGGATTAAGTTCACAACTCCTCGATATTTTGATCAGAAATTCTCTCTTGAGATCGAATTGAAAAGAGATGTTGGAGAAATATTATTTAGCTTGGGGATGACAAGGTTCTCGTGCTTGATAAAACCGCTTTACATTAGTTAAGCGAGGTAATTCTTTGCCACCATAGAGTTTGACTATGACGATTCAAGGACACCACTAACAAGGGATGGAACTTTGAGCTACAAGATCAACGGTTTAGAAATCCGCTTCACTATGTTAGAAGTTTGTGAGGTTTATGGATTTACAAACAAGGAAGGGGTGAATTCAACAAATTTATTAATATGGATGAGTCTTGGAGAATGATTGCAACTGGTAGCTATCATAAGAACTCCAAGATGAGTCAAATACAACAACCGGCACTAAGATTTATGGCTAATTTCCTTGCCAGTACCTTTTGTGCAAGGAAAGAAGCGAGTACAATCAGGAGGATGGAGTTTCAGTTGTTGTTCCTATGACTTAAGGACATGCTACGCCATGAGGAACGGAACGCAACTTGATTGCACAATCGGGACATATGTGAACTTAGGATGCGTCCTTGTGGATAAATCCGTCGCAGTCCAAAAATGGGGAAGCACAACATCAAGCATAGAATCTAAATGCTTCATGGGAGGTTTTGTAAACCCACTACTAATCGCCTCGAGAGTACCCCTTGAGTACGGAGAAACCTATTACATCATTGTCCTACTTGACAAACACTACTTTCTCTCTTTGAGGCTTTTGACAAATCTTGACCTGAGACGAACACATACACTTACTATGACTCCGGAAAGATATTGAGACGATTGCTCCTAACCGACCCCAAAAGATAAAGCTTAACCTTGACAACCTTTATTTTAATCGTTCGGGAGAACCTTTTTCAATCGAAGCTCCACCCCAAACCAAAGAAGATATATGGATGGTTCCGGCATTCAACTTTGAGCCACAAAAAAGGGAGAGAGTCCTCCATATAGCGTGTAATGCCACCTTCTCCGGAGAAAGCTCAGTGCCATGCTCGTGCGAGAGATAGCGTCATTGAAGAAGGAAATAAAACAGTTGACGTCTTGCATCCAAAATCCGGGATCCTCTAAGACGAGAACAACACGAACACTCCACCCAATAGAGCCTCCGACATTTGACACAGTACCAGATTCGCCGCTTTTTGTAAATATTTCATTTTACTATTTCTCTTTTCTTTTAACGGACCCTATATCTCGATATATTTTTTCACCAAGACGTGAAAGTAAGTCCGGGGGAGAGAGCAGGTATTGACTTTGTTCCTACTTTTTTTGTTTTTTTTTCTGAGTCTTGCATTGTTTATAGTTGTGCATACTTTCTTTGCATTTCATATGCGAATTTTTTTCAAAAACACAAAAGCATAGCATGTAGTTGCACTTACATGGTATAATTTTCTAGGAACATCTATATTTGCATAACATTTGAATAGGGAAAAATGATGATATTGGTGATATGGGAGCTTAGTTTAATAATAAAAGAATGACCATGTTAATGATTGTGCCTTGACCTAAAGTATATCTTTCTCGAATTTTTAGACTTGTGCTTTGATTTCTTTATCTTGCAAGTTATTGAATTGATGATGGTTTCTTGATTTGACGCCAATATAGATTTATTGAACCTAATTTGGACATTGTTTTTCTCACTTATGGCCTCTTGATGCATAACCATGGTAACCACATACGTACTTCAATTATCTTCTCCATTTTGCCACTATTGTTAATCCAAGTTGTCATTTCCCTTGATGATGGTTTCCTTACCTTGAATCTAACCCTCTCTTTGAAACCTCTTGTTATTTGCTTGAGTGAGACATCTTTTTGATAATGCTTTCATGTGCAAAACAGTGGAGATGAAAACGACAATAAATAGCTTCCATTATTTGCTAGCATTAGGACACGTTATATCTAGAATTGGTGGGTTTGCATCTCTTTTGATGATTGTGGGTTCTTGTTGGGACAAAACGAAAAGAAAAGGGAGTTGGGAATGGAATGAATAAACAGTCCAACAAAAATGGTTATGAGTGTAAGGAAAACAAGGAATGGGTAGCACTTAGAAGTGAGGAAAGAAATGTGTTTACCTATATTGTGCATTGATTGAAAAAAGAAATTTCTTAAGAAAAAAAAGAAAAAGAAAAGACAAATCCAAAGGAAAAGGATAAAAGATTAGCAAAGAAAAGATCTTGTATTTAATACTTCCCATTGTTTCAAAAAGATGTGTGTTTTGTGCTTAATTGAATTCCCATATGTGATTCCTTGGATTTCATAGAATATAACGGTAGAAAAAATTGGAATTAGTTTGAGATTTGGGTTGGTATAAACGATGGTTTTGGTAGAG
The DNA here is from genome assembly GCA_900406435.1 of Lepidium aucheri. Taxonomy (NCBI): domain Eukaryota; kingdom Viridiplantae; phylum Streptophyta; class Magnoliopsida; order Brassicales; family Brassicaceae; genus Lepidium; species Lepidium aucheri. Next base: position 37,418 of record OVBA01000065.1, on the reverse strand, counting down.
TACATGCTTAGAATGGGTAGAATCGATGCTATGACTTGTATGCAGACATTGCTTCAGTCTTGATATGACTTTGCATAATGATTTGCATTACAATTTTTGAGATATAAGTCACCAAATAAATTCTTTGAACCCGCCTTATACTCATCTTTAGTTCCTTCTAGCCTTTTATTTCCTTGTTGATTGGGGTTGATTGATTAGTTCATAAGTGACACTGCATATTGGTTCTAGAATAATTGAATGTGAAGATTTGTTGAAATGACGGTCTATGAATTCTTAAGACTATTTATTATTTGAGTAGATTTGAAAAGCCTAGAAGAGTTAAAGTTCAATAAGATTAATGAATTTGATAAGGTGCGGTCACTCTCTTTAGAGTATTGTGCTTGACATTGCTAGGTTCATAAGGCTTAGAGTTCCTGATTTTGACCTCTCTTTAAGGTTTTTTTGGTTGTGTACTTAAAGGCAAGCAAAAGCCAAATCCAAGAGAATTGATATGCATAAGATTTAGATAGTTTTTCATGCATCTCTTGCAACGCTTAGAATTCATAATCATCCACTCTAATGCATGTTTTCATCCATTTTGCATTTTGGGTCTTTGGATAGAAATTCTATATTTTATCTTCTTTTTATCCTTTTTCTAGATGACTGGGGACCTTGAGGACATGGAGTCTGGATGTTCTAGCAATAGAAAGGGTCAAGAGAGGAGTTCAACATGGGAAGGAGACAACAGCACCCAGATCGGCCAAAGCCACCCGGATCGGCCGAAGCCACCCGATATCCTACCGAAGCCACCTTGTCTGTGGCCGATCCTTGAGATTTCACAAGCCAGGAAATGGATTGGTCAAAGCTTACTTGGGATGCGGATGAATCCACACGGGATACAACTGATCCAAGCTTGGCTGCGGACGAAGCCAGCGAACATGGATGCAAACCCTAAATATTTTAAGGGCCTTCTCTTATGTTTTTAGAGCTGAGTTTTCATTCCCACACAATTTAGGAGACTACTATTGTGAAGATTGAAGACTCACTTGGATGATGATCTTTGGATTATGTCCATTTATCTATTGAAGATTTATTCTTCTCATCTCTATCTCTTTTATCACTATGTCTTTGTTTTGTTTTATTTCATCTTCTTTCTTTTGTTCTTGCTTTGTCATGTGTGAGAAGTGGATTGATAGTTTGAAGAATGGGTAGATTTAGGGGTTAAATGGTTAGATATTGAAGCCTATGTTGTTAAATATATAGATTCCTTCACTTAGGGTTATTTTAATGCTAGAATTGAAGTAATTTACCAAGTCTAGATGCTAGGGGCTTCATCGCCCGAGAGGTGTTCCGTGAAACGCATGGAAGACCTTTTTTTGAGCTTTCCTTCCCTAGCAAGCGACAACTGAGTGTTAGAGTGGAGGGTGGTCTTTGTGGGGTTGATTGGTCATGCTTGATATGTTTTTGGTGGGCAAACAAGAGTTTAGCTTCATCGAGAACCTAGCAAATGGTTTCATGCCAGAAGAGTGGATAAAGCTAGCTTAGAATAATCCCATGCCCTAGAATGGTCTTTAAAAATACCTTGTGCCTCTTTATTTGATTGTGTTTCCCTGAATCATATGCCTTTCCTTAGACGTATTTCTTAGCTAGTATTGTCTTATGTCATTTAGTCATCTTGCTTGTGTTTTATCTTGTTCAATTTCTTGTTTAATTGTAGTAGTTATTTCACTAAACTGATATTGATCGCTCTAGCTTGAGTCGATTCCTCACAATCCTACCGTGTTGGATTTAAACTCTCTGTGGATTCGAATCTCATGTGCTACAATGTCATAATTGTTTGTATTTGTTATACTTGTTTAAACGTTGCAAATGCAACCATCACGGTTTACATCCACCACTTCTCCTTTCTATTTTACGTGGTCAAATCAGATGGAGGCTAGAATTTTGGTATTTCTCTGGGTTTACTAAGAATCTCTTCTCGCTCTTAGAAATAAACCTAAGAGGAGACTACGCGCACACACACACACATATATATATATATATATTATATTCACCTTGGGTTTCTTTATTTATTAGGCATAATGTGATGACTTTTTCTATTTTCTATTTGGACCTAAAGGGACAGGTCTTATAATTCTCCCCCATTTAAATGGAATTCATCCTCAAAATTTTTGGTTGAGAGTTTGATCTTTGATCGAAAAACCTTACTTCCACGTTTAGCAAATATTCATTCACTTTTCTAGTGCAGCTAGCATACACACTTGAAACTAACTCAACTAAGAAACTAACTAAAGGAGACCTTTCGAATATCACTCAATAATTGAATAAAAACCATCATAGAGCATGAGATTATTCTAGTCTAACTTAGTCCACTTCTCTGGGTTTACTAAGAATCTCTGGGTTTACTAAGAATCTCTTCTCGCTCTTAGAAATAAACCTAAGAGGAGACTACGCGCACACACATACACACACATATATATATATATTATATTCACTTGGGGTTTCTTTATTTATTAGGCATAATGTGATGACTTTTTCTATTTTCTATTTGGATCTAAAGGGACAGGTCTTATAATTCTCCCCCATTTAAATGGAATCCGTCCTCAAAATTTTTGGTTGAGAGTTTGATCTTTGATCGAAAAACCTTACTTCCACCTTTAGCAAATATTCATTCACTTTTCTAGTGCAGCTAGCATACACACTTGAAACTAACTCAACTAAGAAACTAACCAAAGGAGACCTTTCGAATATCACTCAATAATTCAATAAAAACCATCATAGAGCATGAGATTACTCTAGTCTAGCTTAGTCCACTTCCGTGACATTAGACTATCTAGGCTATCGATGAAGCTAAACTTATTTGCTCAGTAAGAACCTATCAAGCATGACCAATCAACCTCAAAAGACACTCTCCACCCTAACACTCAGTTTTCACTAGCTAGCGAACGAAAGCTCATAAAAGAGTCTTTAAGGCGTTTCATAAAAACACCTATTGGCAATAAAAACCCTATCTTCTATATTTGTGTCAAATATCATCCAACTCCATTCAAGAGAATACCTTCATTTGAAACCAAATATTGAGCATGAAAAATCCAAATGGACCTATCCTAAGTAAACTCACTGTAACTCTCTGACCGGTTGTTCAAATGCTTCCAAACCACAGCCCAGTAAAAGATAGCTCTTGTTGCTATCTTGTGTCCAAATTGTGCTCAATTTCATTTGGTGGAACTATTTCAATCGATCAAGTATGCATAATTGACTTTCCTCCCCTGTTTGATGCTTTTCACTTTATCATTTTGCTCCACACTCATCTCTAAATCTCCATTCCTCCAAAGTGCCTCAAAATCACCTATAAAAGACTCAAGGAAATGAAAAATATGCTAGTCTCTATCCTACGACTTTAAAATGCAAAATGCATGAAAATTTATATTATACTGAATGTGGTTCCTAAATAATGCAAAATAAGTCAAAATATGCATACTTATCTAGGTAAGTATGATGTATATGAATTCCCCCCGATTTATCTTTTGCTTGTCATCAAGCAAACAACCGACAAAATCACAAGGTGAGGTTGTAATTGGGAACACTAGGCCTTATGAACCTAGCAAGGTTTATGATCGCTTGATTTTTGCACAAAATCAAATAAAAAAAACAAATGCGAACAACTAGTCGTTGGTTGCACTTAAGTTTCGAATCCACAGGGAGTAAAGAATGAATCCGGTCCGGTTCGAAGGAATCGGCTCAAGCTATAGCAGATACATATTATTTTTCGTAAACTAAAATACTAACAACTTAAATGAAAGCAAAGCAAAGAAATAAACAAGATTAGATCGATAAAAACAATTGATTTAAGGTTAGGAAATATGACCTAGGGGATGACAATAGACTCAAGTAACTACAAGGTTCTTACATAAGCACCATCCTAGGGCATGGAAATTATTTAATAGGCTAATCCACTACCTTGGCATCAACCCATTTGCTAGCAATATGGAAACTAAACTCTCGTTTGTCGACCGAAAGATTGATAAGCATTAAAACCTAGTTTACTAAGACCATTTTCCACCTTAATACTCAGCTCTCGCTTGCTAAGGAAGGAAAACCCACCAAAAGGTTTTTTTTTCCAGCATTTCAATGAAAACCTCTTGGGTGACGAACCCCTACCTTCAAGATTACTAGCTGATCAGACAAAACCTAGCATTAAGCACACCTCAAGTGGATGATCTATAGATATAGAAACCCTAACAACAAGAATCTATCATTAAACCCCTAGATATACCTAACCTTCAATCCATTTGGTGACTACCCACTCATGTTCAAACATAACTCAAAGCAATGGATAAACATGATGGAAATGATTAAGATAAAAGGAGAAAAGATTATGAAGAAAATCCTGATAAGAAGATGAAACACAAGATGATTCAGTGATCCATAAGAAAATCCTTCGTAGTCTTCTCTAAATGTTCAACACAACAGCCAAAGAATAAATATTTGAAAATTGCTAAAAGAGTGAAAGAAAATGAGTTGGTAGCTTGGACCAAGGGTCCTTGCCTTTAAACAGTGCTGGAAACTAACCCTAAAAAGTGTTGGATCGACCCGGGACAAATCGGGTTGGATCCGGTATAAAAGAAAATAAATAAGTGTTTCTGGGTATGGGATCAACCAAAGCCATGGTGGCACCGGCCGATGCTGGGTAGGCTGCGCCTTGATCACGTGTTCATCTTAGAAAGGTGCGATCGAAGCCGTGTCCGGCTCGGGCGACGCCCACCTGGCTTCAGCCAGTGCTGATTGCGAATTAATCCAATCCGTTGGCTTTGGTTGCAGCCCGTATGGGATCGACCTATCCTGGTTGGATTAGTCAATCCGTGGTCCGTTCTTCTCTTCTCCAGTTTCCTCCTTTATTCCTCCTTTCTCCTCGGCTTTCCTCCTTCATGCATCGATGCCATATCCTCATTCCACTCACCAAAGTTCCAAACACCTAGAAAAAGATCAAAAAAGGAAAAATATGCAAACTTCTAATCCTAGCTCTAAGGATGAAAAATAAATACAAACTACACTAAAATGGACGAATATGCAATCTAAATGATGTAAAAAATGCATGTAAAATGGTAAATTACAGCGTATATCAAATCCCTCGGGCTTGTCTTTTGCTTACTTTTAAGCAAACGACCGACAAGACCGCAAGGAGAGCTTGCTATGTGGGAACTCGAACACCAAGACAAGCTGATACATAAATCGAATCCTAGCTACAAAGTGAGTAAGTCTTACTTTAAAGCTTTAGCCATATTCATCACAATTCTCGATCTGGGCTCATCCTCAACCTAGATAAGCATTCATATCCATAATTCCTTTTAACATTCATTATCAAAACCATAGATCAAGTTAGGAAAATTTAATGGATTAATTTAGCTAAGGGTGAGGTTAAGAGACAGGGATGGTCTCTTCGATCATGAGGCTCATACACAAATGCAGAGATCTCTTAAGAAACAAAATGAGTTTTAGGAGAATGGTAAAGGTAAGAACCAATAAATGCATACAAGCATAGGATCCCATCAACCCAAGTATATCCTATCAATTTCTTCCCTTTTTAATCCCAAAAATTTAATCCTATTCTACCCTTTTTCTTGCTCGAAACTGTGGATATATTCTTCTTTAATTCATATTTCTCATCATATTCTAGGGAGAGGGGTTTTTAAAGCACTTAGGGTGTCTACTAGGTTAGGTTTCTATTATAAATTGTAATTGGACTCAATCAATTTTTTTTCTTTTTCTTTGCTCAAACTACTTAACCATTTGCAATCTACAAAACTCTTTACTAGACTTATTTAATCCTTTTTCTTTTGTACCCTTTCTCTCCTAATAATCCCTTTGACCAATTTTTTTTCTTTTTTAATCCTTTTCCCATTAATTCTTTTCAGCTCAAACACAAGTCCCCAAGACCAGAGTTTGGTTTCCCACCTAGTCCTATCTAGCTCAAAAAAGTGAACTAGAACTACATGAGACACCATTCTTGTCAGCTCGAACCTAACACTTTCTACTAAGCTCATCCTAAAAGAAAGCCTCACACATTCATTGAATAACAATGGCTTGAAAGAAGTTCAGGTTTGGGTAGGGGAACCATTCCAAAGATGGGAGGCGACTACTTGGGTCAACAAGCATAGTACAAAGATGAAAGGAGACCTAAGTATGTGTATGTACCCATGAATCCAAATCCAATGCATGACATGGTAATTAGAAATTAAAATTAGTTTCTACTAAGATAAGAAATAATTTCAAGTCTAAGCAAGCCGCACCTAAGCAAGGAATGCAAAATCGAGAATTCAAACATGTATCAGTCTTACATTTCAAGAAAACCCGTATGCAACTAATCAAGTGAATCATCATGTTTAGTGGCGTGAGATAATCATTGTTCCCAATGCGAATACAATCCTAGATGCATATAGAAAAATGTACAATGCAAGAGAAACTAAGTGCCATTTTTTTTTGAAATTTTTTCCATCTAAAATGCTAAACAAAATATGCATGAATATGGACTATGCAAGACTCAAAAAGAAGAAAAAATTATCTAACAACGATGTCAATACCTGCCCTCTCACCCGGATTTACTTCTCACCATCCCTGTGAGAATATAATCCAAGAGAGAAGAGGACACAAAATGATAAAAACTATGAACATATATACAAAAAGTGTTGAGTTGGATACCTTGGCTAGTGATGGCATGCTATTTAGAAAAGAGCATCGTCCCATGCACTAGAGGCTTCAGATTCTTCTTTTAATGCATCACTGATTGTTTCGAAGCTCCAAGGGTATTTACCGATCATTCGGTGTTGGTGGCTGTCCCCTTGTTTGATGCTTTGGACTATTCGAAGTAGAAGTTAGAGAAATTATGAAGTAAAGTTCTTTCTTGGCATGAAAATAAGATACACTAGCCACTCCTTGTCGATCTTTGAATGTGTAGAAAAAACCACCCAAAATTAGCCTCCTTTCTAGAATTCCACAGTCAACGTAATGTAATCCATTGAAGAAGTTCATATCATTCTCTATGGGTTTGCTAGGTAGTGCTTTTGCTGCATAGAGTATTGGCTCTAAGAAACCGCCCAATTGGCAGTGTCGATCTGTTAGCTCGTGATATGGCCTTGTCATGTCTCCACTGTTTGTGAAAAAGCATCCTAGAATGACATCTTTTCTGATCCGCATTGGGAAGAGACGCTTTCCTCTGTCATCGACCATGATCTTGGAAATACCTATGTAAAAAAGGCACAATGTGTCCACTAGGTATTTTGCAGTAATCCTGATCGATTGATTTCTTATCATGCTTTCGTCTAGACTGTCATTCGGGTTTCCCACGGCAATGTGATATATCTCATTTCTATCAGTTTTGAATTAATTAATTCGCATATTTTCAGAATGTCTGTCTGCATTTTAGAGTCTTTTCAGGTGGAAAATAGGTTTTTTTTTGGGTTATACACGCAAAGCATGGTTCAGGACAAATCATAGTAGTTTCTGGAGTTTCAATAGAAGTTAGGCGATTGAGCGATCAACCTCTTATTCGATCAATCACTCTCCTCACTTAGAGTTGCGCTTGACCCGTTGATCGACTTGCATCTTATGATCGATCGATCAAACACTCTCCTCATTAAGAGCTGCGCTCGACCCATTAATTGATCCCCACTTCATGATCGATTGATCAAGTTTCCCACTATGAGTTGCGTGCTACCCGTTTGTCGACCAAGACCTTTGAGAGATCGAGCACTCAACATTGATCGATCGATCAACCCTTTGATCGATCGATCATCGACCCTGCAAAGAATAAAACCTAATTTTCCCTGTTTTGTACCTGCATTTTTAAGGACCTATAAAAGCTTATTTTTCATTTTTAGAATGGGATATACAGATTAATTTTTGGGTGTGAGAGTACTTTGTAACCAGGGAGAAGATTTCCTCCATACTTTTGAGATGATTTCATAAAACCTTTTATTAATTGAATTGCAATTTCATGTTCTTCATCCTCATGTCTTTGATTTCATTCTTAATCATGTCTGAGTAGTTTAATTATTAGGTTTAGGGTTTCTAGGGATTTAGGAATTGATGATTGGGGGTCGAAGAGGATTCGATAAATAGAAATTCTCCATCTATACTTGTGTGTAATGCTTAGATTAGCTTGATCACCTAATCTATATGAGAAATTGAACTTAACCAACGATAGTTGATTGTTAGGATTAATTGTGGATAATTGAAGCAATTCATTAAAGCATAACTAGAATGTGGAACCAACGGTAGTTAGGACCTCTATGTTGTTAGATAGTGTGAAAGGTAGCACGACAGTTGGGTTGTCAAACTCGTATGTTCAGGTCGAGAATTATGCTTAAAAGATCTTGAATATTTTCCCTAGTTTGATTCTCATTTCCTGATGAATACTGATGCCTGATGCCTTTTATCATATTTGCAAACCGTTTAAGTTGTTAGTCTTTCACTCAAATTATCTCTTTGGTATAGCTCGAATAAGAGTTGAATAATCAAAAGTGAAAACTTGGTTCTTCGTGGATTCGATCCCTAAGTACTACTACTACATTACAGTGCACTTACAGTAGATTCATAGGGTTAAAACTTTGTGACATCAAGTTTTTGGCGCAGTTGCTGGGTTGCTTTTTGGTTGAGACTCGATTTCTAGTCTATATTCTTTTACTTACGTTTTTATTTTGTGCTTTGTTTTTGTTTTTCTTTCAGGTTTATGGTCAGAAGAAGTCAAGGATCAGAAAATCTACTTGGTTTTGATAATGAGAACTTGCTAGAGTTGAACGTGAAAAACTGTCTAGCAAGAGCCATGAATTGCAAAAACTAGCAGATTCCACAAGATCCTGAAGTTTAGAACAATGTTCAGGGAAATTAGAATGTTCAGCAGATAGTTGAGCAGTTGCAGAGGAATTGAGCTATGCTTAGGAGGCAACAAAGACAGCCTCAGCACCGAGCTATAGGTGATATGGATACACCTCATACATATTACCATAATAGATCTGGTATTCGTCATCCACCTATCCAGAGGTAAGACTATGAGATCAAGACTCAGCTGATTGGATTAGTGAAGCAATATGTCTTCAACGGTCTTCCTGGAGAGAACCCGATGGACCACATTGAGAACTTTGAGGATATGTGCAATACAACGATTTTGAATGGAGTCTCTGTAGATTATGTGAAGTGTAAGTTATTTCACCATTCTCTTTCTGATAAAGCTTCACGATGGTTGTAATATTTGCCTTTAGGTTCACTCACCACGTGGGAAGAAGTTAGAGCTGCCTTCTTGGATCAGTTCTACACCAAGTCGAAGACTATAGTGTTAAGAAGTAAGATTTCAGCGTTTCAGCAACGTTCTGGTGAGTCTTTGAATGAAGTTTGGGAGCGATTTAAGGAATAGCAACGAAACTGTCCACATCATGGGTATTTAGATGAGCACTCTGAATACCTTCTATGGTGGAATCGATTGGGAGTACAAGACCTCCTTGAATGCTACAAGCAATGGAGATTTCATGACTAACACGAGAGATGAGGCTTTTACCCTCATTGATAACATGGCTGCAAGTTCTCCGAATCACTGTCCACAATATGACCGAGGGAGAAAGGTCAAAAGTGTGGAGATTCAGAGGATCGATGAGATTGTCGAGAAACATGATATGCCTATCAAAGAAAATCAAGGAGGTCAGAGGGGTGTACATCAGCTGGATGACGACATAGAGGTAGCGTAGTTTCATGATTATTCAGAGTTGTCAGATGAGCAGAGGGAAGTTGATTATGTGAACTGGCAAAACAGGGGTCAGAATCCGAACTACCTTTCTTACAGGAGTAGGAATGTAGATAACCCCAATGATTTAGTATTTCCAGATCCGGTAATGCTTCAGGGATCGCCCTTTCATGGGAAGCCATTTGTGAAAAGTTCTGGTCAGAGATGAAACAATCAGAAGCCCTACAACCAGAACTCAGGAGGTAGCAACTGGCAGAAACCTTTCAAGCCTTATCAACAGTTGGCACCAAAGTAGCAAGCTCCAGCGAGCTCTTCAAGCATCTCGAATGATGAGATCAAGGCTTTGATCCAACAGCTTGCAATCGAGCAGCTGAAGATTACATGCCAGCTCAACACCAAGGTAGACAACATGTATAACAATTTGAACAGCAAGTTTGAGTTAGCTTATGTGCATCTGAAGAAGCTAGACACTCAAGTAGCTCAAACTACTGAAGCTATGGGGAGACCTCAAAGAGCTCTACCTGGAAAAGTAAAGAAGAATCCGAAATAATCATGCAATGTTGTGAAGTCTGATGTTGAGGATTGTACTGCGAGTAAGGAGGGAAGTACATGCCTCTAATCCCTTTTCTGAAAGTGCTGACAAAGCTAGAAGATCAAAGAAAGTTTACAATCCCTTGCATCTTGGGAAAACTGATTTTCAGTGATGCACTTTGTGATTCAGGTGCAAGTGTGAATATTATCTCCCTAGATATGTTAAAGAAGTTAGGGATCAATCTTATGCAGGAGCATAACTCATCCATCTCTTTTGGAGATGTGACTTTTAAGAGCCCAAGGGGAAGGTTAGTCGATTTTATTGTTCTGGTGGGAAATTGCAGAGTACCAACCGATTTCACTGTGGTTGAGATGGCTAGAGGTAGAGTAGTGCTTATACTGTTGAAAGGACCTTTCCTTAACACAGTAGGAGCAAAGATCGCTTTCCCTAACAAGAGGGTTGTGCTGGAAAACGTCAACAAGGGAGTGTCATACCCGATTTGAGCTACAGCGGGTGACTTGTGTGGGATGATCAGCGTTTCTATTGAGAAGAAGGCTGTCTTTGAGTTTGACGGTGCTGTTTCTACAAGTTTGGGTAGTAGTGAACTCGAGTATGAATCAGATGAAAAATACAATGTTTGTCGTGAGCTTGTAGAAGAATGAGTTGAGCAAGACGATACATGTATCCTTGATGATAAGTCTGATGAGTATTATGAGTTTGATGTTCAAAATTTTTGTCTTAAGGTTTTTGTACGAAGGCTTGGACTTGAGGCTTCAAGACTATTTTTTGTGAAAGAGATTCACCCTGATGGAACTGTAGTGTTGCTGGATGCTACATGAACTGAATTCCACAGGAAGGATGAGCAGCTAAGAGAGTTCATCATTGGTGAAGAAAGGATTTAGGGAGTGAACATTCCTCCCAAGAGATAATCTGCCATCTAAGTGGCACGAAAGTCAAGCTAATTACTTTAAACAAGCGCTGAGTGGGAGGCAACCCACTATTAGGTAGTTTTCCTTTTCACGATTTTTCTGTTTTTGGTTGCTTTTTCATTTTGGTTTGATTTGTTTCAGGTGAAAGTTTCATAAGAGGGATGTGATCAATCGGTCGATCACGGCGCACAAAGGACCCAACGCTCAATTGGAGATTGATATAGGTAGAGCAAATCGATCGATCATGGAGAAGAGAAGATAGACTGAGTGGGAGATTGATCCAGATACTTGATCGATCGATCATGAATGCAAAGGACTATGCGCTCGAGCGGGTGATCGATCTCTAGGCTTTTGATCGATCCATTATGAATACAAAGCACCATGCGCTCAATCCAACGATCGACATCCTCAAGAGTGCTTGATCGATCGTCGAAAAAAGGGAATTTATGAAGGAGTTGTTGATCGATCAATCACCACGTTGATCAATCGATCATCAAAATAGGTAAGTGCTTTATAAAGAGAAAACACGGGCTGAGCAGAAATAAAAAATTCACAACTGTTTATGTTTTTGGGCGATTTTCATCCGAAGATTTCAAGAGCTCATAATTTCTTCAATTCTTAACCATTTTCATCGATTCAAAAGCCTAGTCTACTCAGATTTCTCCCCTCTATCTGATTATCTGATTATCTCTTTCGATTGGAAAAGGTATGATTTCCCATCACCTAATTACAGTCCGCGAAAATTGAGAATTTTTAGGAGATTTTCAATTCCGATTGATTGATGCTTAATAGTGTAAAATCAATGTCTTATCATTGTTTTTTGGTGATTTCGAAACCCACTTACCCATAATGAGATTGAGTTTTCTTTGAGATTGATGTTCTAGGTTGAAGGAGAATTTTAGGAATTTGGGAATTTAGGTTTGGAATTGAATATTGTGGGATTAATTGATGCATTGTTGGATGTCTGCTTGTGTTGTTGATTGGTTTAGAAATTAATTCACAGTATTCTATTTTATATTTCAAAATTTTGATTCTCATTCCCTTTTAGGAGAAACTGAGCTTTCTACTTTTCTATGTTTTGGTTGTTTGCAGACGATGGCCAAAACAAACCAACCAATGGTTTCATCGAAGTCAGGAGATCATCTAACCGTGAAGCAGTACAGAGTTCTGGTATGTCTACTTCAGATATGAGGACACTTTTGCCATATCCAAGGCCTGACGGTGAGCCTTTTGAGAAGAACTTAGGTAACAGGTTTTGTCTATCGCTGTTTAAGCAAGACAACGCTTATAAGAGGCGTAAGCTAGAGGATGGATAGAAAACATTCCATGGGATATTCTATGATCAATTGCTTAGAAACAAGATGCTGCCCACTAAGTTCCTTTGTCCGATCACGATGGACAAGTTAGGGATTCTAGAGGATGTTGCTGGGATGTTAGAGAGGTTAGGGTTGGATACTTTTGGATGCACTACTTACCCGTTGTACCTAGAGCTAGTGAGATAGTTTCTTGCTACATGCAATCTACACATGGCTGCAGACCCCCATGGTCCAATAGATTTCCTGCGATTCTTTCTAGTATGGAATGAGTCAATCATCCACTTTGGTAGGCGATGATCAGTAGCTGGTCTGAGAGGATGATCAGCCATTATGGGCTGCATACCTCACATTCATGTACAAGGGAGCACTGTACACGATGACGATTCAAGAGATCTGAAGGATTTATGAGTTTAGAGAGGACACACAGGGAAGGTTACCCTCCAACGATAATGCACCTAATGATGCCCTGTGGCATATACTAGCTGAGGGTGGTTTTCAGGATAGAGACTTGAAGCTTACACATATCCGACACCCTGCAGTTGGATCGTAGCCAAGCTCTTAGACTCAATGATCTTGTTTAAGAAGATCAACCCAGCTGTGACGAAGATTGAACTTGAGCTCCTACACCACGCCAGTGCTCCAGTCGTACATGAACTCTATGGTGACAGTCCAACTCTTCAGTACACACCTCTCAGTGTCAAGAGGGGATTTGTTTTTGCCAAGCTGCTTCTAGAGTGATGTTTTAGAGGTTTTTACGAGCACCCCGACATCAAAGACTTTTGGTAGCCTTCTTACGCCTATCTTCAGGTTCCATCGCCTGGATCTCAGTGCCACTCAGAAGATAGACAATATCAAGTATATGGATGACAAGGTTCTGACCAACTTTTGCTACCTCGCTAAGAAGACTAAGTGGATGTACTATGCTCGAGATTGGTAATCTTATTGGTGTGTCAAGAGGGGATTTGTTTTTGCCAAGCTGCTTCTAGAGTGATGTTTTAGAGGTTTTTACGAGCACCCCGACATCAAAGACTTTTGGTAGCCTTCTTACGCCTATCTTCAGGTTCCATCGCCTGGATCTCAGTGCCACTCAGAAGATAGACAATATCAAGTATATGGATGACAAGGTTCTGACCAACTTTTGCTACCTCGCTAAGAAGACTAAGTGGATGTACTATGCTCGGGATTGGTAATCTTATTGGTGTAAGCTTCCCACTCCCGAGGTCACTTCTCTCACATGCTGAGAGAACGTCATATTCGAGTTTCACCTCACTCATCCGAAGATTGCTGAGGTCGATACTATGCCATAGTAGATCCAGCACCAGACTTCTCAGAGACAAGCTGTTGTAGCTTCTACTCCTCCAACGCCACAGCCCAAGGTCACTCAGACTCTTGAGCATATTATTCCAGAGTACAGTGAGGAGTTTGATGTATCACTGTTCTCTGATAATTTCACTGATAGAGAGTATAGGCGTTGGCATTATGAGAATGAGAAGAGGAAGCATTCGATGAGGAGATGTCTTTGGGATGCACTAAGGAAGATCCATGTTGCATTCTGTCTGAGCACACCTACAGCAGACAGACCTTAGACCAGTGTGAGAGCTGAGGCATTAAGGCCTGACGTTGCTGGATGTCAGTTTGCTGAGGGATCAGAGGATGTGGATGATCAGCCTTTGGATCGCCGTCTACCACATCGCCGTTGTGATCCAGGGGACCGTGAGAGTCAGAGTCCCTAGTAGCTCTATGACATTTCTCACCTTTATCTTTTTATTTTCATTATAAACTTGATTTTTTTTATGTTTATTTTTATGCGTAAGTCATGCTTTCTTTAGGCTTATTTACACACCGGGACAATGTGAAGTAAGTCTAGGGGAGGAGACTTGCTGTGACTAACACTTTTTCTCTTCTGTTTTCTTTTTAGCTTTAATTCTTGAGACATTTTCTGTTTACTTGCTGTCTTTTTGAGTTTAAGAACTGATTTGTTGGAACTATGATTTTCGAGGATTATTGCATATCATGAACTAAGTACCATCAATTTGTATTTATCAGGAATCGATTGACTATTGGAAAACCCAGAGGCTTGACACTACTTCAGTATGACCCATATCCATCTTGGTATTTGAAGGATCTCATGTCGGCTTTACTTTTAACTTGACTTAATCTTCTTGTCAATGGAGCTGGTATACTTAGGATCAAGTCCTCTTCTCAGTGCAATGAAAAATTTTCCTGTGTGAGTATGGTTTCTCCTCTCTTAATCATTTTGTTGTGTTTGTGCTTAATCTGAAGTAACTATTTGACAATTTTTTTCATTGTGGTAAGCTAAGGGCAAAAGTTCTCCAATCACGCTGCTTATGTTTATGTAATGATGGTAGCATGAGATTAACTTCAATGATGGTACGAAAATACATGAATACTTAAAGGTTACCGAGGGGAACTCCAATGAAGCTACTCTTGCTTACATCCTTTGAGTTACCAAAGAAAGCAGCCAATAAAAAAAATGATACCCTAGAAAAGTAGGGAAAAATCGACTGCAAAATGATGAAATGAGAGAAAATGAACCATATAGAAGGTAGTCTTGAGATTGAAAGAGAAACTCATGTGTCCTTTGACCGATGTTCCCTTGATGAGACCACACTTAGACGCTTTAGGAAGTCGGTATGGTGAATTCGGATCACATACTTGGATTGTGGAGTTAAGCTGGGATAGTTGTAAAGTATGGGGGAAGTACAAGGTGGTCTTGATTCTAACAGGTAAGTATTGTGTGGTTTATTATGGAATTGATATGCAATGTTCTGATGACGAATGAGTTCTTTTAAGTGGAATCTTTCTGTTAGTCTTCTCTTTCTTTGCTTAAGGACAAGCAAAAAGCTAAGTCTAGGGGAATTGATATAACTCATTTTAATCGGTTTTGAGCTTACTAATTCACATGTTTTCAGAATGATTGTTTGCATTTTAGAGTCTTTTCAGGTGGAAAATAGGTTAATTTTGGATTATACCCGCAGAGCATGGTTCAAGACGAATCAGAGCAGTTTTTGGAGTTTTAGCAGAAGATAGATGATCGAACAATCAACCTCTTGATCGATCGATCACTCTCCTCACTGAGAGTGTGGCTCGACTCGTTGATCAACTCGCATCTTATGATTTATCGATCACTCTCGTCACTGAGAGCTGCGCTCGACCCATTGATCGACCCACACTTCATGATTGATCGGTCAGGTTCCCCACTTAGAGCTTCATGCGACTTGTTGATCGACCAAGACCTTTGAAAGATCAAGAACTCAACACTGGTTGATCGATCAACCCTTTGATCGATCGATCATCAACCCTGCAAAGAATAAAACCTAATTTTCCTTGTTTTGCACCTGTGTTTTAGGGACTTATAAAAGATTATTCTTCTGTTTTAGAACGGGACACATAGATTATTTCGAGTGTGAAAGTACTTTGTAAGCAGAGAGAAGATTTCCTCCATACTTTTGAGAAGATTTCTTAAACCCTTTTATTAATTGCAATTTCATGTTCTTCATTATCATGTCTTCTATTTCATTCTTAATCATATGTGAGTAGTTTAATTGTCAGGTTAGGGTTTTTAGGGATTTAGGAATCGATGCGGGGATTGAATAGGATAAGATGAATAGGAATTCTCCATCTATACTTGTGTGTAATGCTTATATTAGCCTGATCACCTAATCTATGATCTTAGGTTGTTTACATTCCAAAATCTTGTTAAACTCCTGAACTAGTATGGATGAGCAATTGAACTTAACCAACAATAGTTGATTGTTAGGATTAATTATGAATAATTGAACCAATTCGTTAAAACCTATCTAGAATCTGGACCCAACAATAGTTAGGACCTCTAGGTTGTTAGATAGAGTGACAGGTACCACGACAGTGGGTTTTTCAAACTCTTATGTTCTAGTCGAGAATTGTGCTTAATAGATCCTGAATATTTTACCCGGTTTGATTCTTATTTCCTGATGAATACCAATGCATGATTCCTTTTATCATATTTGCAAACCGTTTAAGTTGTTAGTCTTTCACTTGAATTATCTCTTGGTAAGCTTGAATAGAGTTGAATAATCGAAAGAGCAAAAATTTTTCTTCGTGAATTCGACCCCTAAGTACTACTACTACATTTTTGTGCACTTACAGTAGATTCATAGGGTTAAAATTTTGTGACATCACAATGCAGTCCCAAAATTCATGCAAGATGTCATCATACTCCCCAAAATTTGTATCAAGACTTAATGAGACCAAAAATATGCTGCAAAGATCACCGATGAAGAGTTGGAACCTCTTGCAATTAATTCTGAATGTGAGACTTCCTTATTCGGGGTTTGGGTTCTTTGGGTCTTCGTACACTGGCTTGACTAATTGGAAGAAGTGTCTTGGATGCACTGGATGAATGTTGCAGCATGGACGGTAAAATCTGGCTAACCCCATTTTTGCTATGATTCGATCGACATCTCTCTCCACCCCTAAGCAATCAAGGAGTGGATCTTGAAGTCTTAATATTGGTGCACGGTTGTAACTCTCAAGGTATCCTCCTTTTCGACGTCTCATTGCGGATACTATTCTACGTTCAGGCTTCTTGGGAACAGTTTTCCTACAAATTGTCAAAATTTTCAGGGTTAAACCAAGTTTTGAGAATAAGATTGCAACCAATTGTAACCATTAAAAACATCAATCATTTCTCAAAGACTTATGAACACGATGAAGCTCAAGACAATTTATACGCACCATAATGTTTATGTTCTTCCAAATGCATGAGAATCAATGCTCACAAAGAGATAGAAAGGAATTTCAAAGCTTCAAGACAATGTACCAGCACAAACTCAACATTCTATGGAAAATAAGGCAAATAAGTACTTAGGTAAACAAGGCATGATGATAATTCAAGATGAAACAATCCATTATGCAACTTTAACACATTTCAAGAAAAATCTCAAGTGGTAAAGGAGAAACCATCTATGCTATACCAACTTAGGTTCTAATATAGCATATGGGAGTTTCAGAATAAGCATGAATCAATTAAGCTCAATATCGTTCTCAAACAACAAGTTCATTTTCTTCACTATTCAAACCTCAATTTCTAACTTCTCAAAAATGTCACTTCTTTCCATAAATCTTGCAAATCTAAGCTCAATTTAAGTTACCCAATTTAAGTCTATTGAAATACAAGCAAAATCACCAAAGAAGTACCAAAATTTCCATTCCATTAAAATATTCAAATTGGAGTTCTTGAGCTTCTATAGAAATAAAGGTTCTATAAGCACATACCTTGGTTTCTTGAGTGAAGATGCTAAAGTGTTGATGAAACTTAAATAAAATATGCAAAAATTGGTGGAAAAAATATTATTATATTCAAATTTAATGAAAAAGTGAGAGGAGAAAATTCTTGCTGCTTTGTAGGAGACAAGTGAGACTGGACAAGATAATGGGATGAGAGAATTGTTTTTTGTGGTCCAAAAGAAGGAGAAGGAATGACGACCCACGCCTCCAACAAGGATTGGTTGCCCGAAGCCACCTCGGGACCGATTGGTGCTCGGACCAGGTCAGCAAAAACAGTTTATGGTCTTAGCAGTCCAATGGCTTTGGCTGCTGCATTTTCCATGTCGGCCAAAGCCTCCGTTGTGTCGGCTAAAGCCTCCCTTGGGTCGGTTGAAGTCTCCCTTGGGTGGTCAAAGCCTTCCATGTGTCAATCTCAGTCCCTTTCTGAATCGGCCATATCCACGTCTGGATTGTTCAAAGGTATTTCAGATTGGCTGATCCCATTCGTGGATTGGCCCAAAGTAATTTGGAATCAGCCGATTTTGATGATGTTTTGGCTGATTCCCATTTCTGGGAAACTCCTTTCTTCCATGTTCCTAGGCTCTTTTACCCATCTTTTACCTCAGCTTCTTCTTAGATTGAAACCTCCTTCATGTAAGTACATTTTCCTGTACTATAAACCACAAAATAAAAATCGAAACTAAGGAAAATTAAATTGCAAAGAAAAATTAAAAGATATGTACAAGGATACCATAAGATTTCGTCCCAAATGCGGTTGGGTAAAGTCAATAACTTGACTTTATTGAGGTGTTAGTCAGTGTTTCAGACCCCTCTTGGACACTCCGGTATCCAAGTCTTTTATCATTGGGAAAGTAGAGTTATCCTCAATGTTGCTCCCAACATACCCAATCACTCTAAATAGGTTCATCTTAGGTTCTTGAATTAGATATGTGGTGGCTTTACTCACCTTTTTACAGCACAACTTCCCTATTGAGGAAGTCAATCTTAGCTACTACAGTGCTAAGGAAAGGTCTACCCAAGATCAATGGAACCTTGTAGTTGGCTTCCATCTCTACTACCATAAAGTCGGTTGGGATAACACACTTTCCTATTTTAAGAGGGTAATCTACAAGCTTCCCAACTGATATCTTCAATGAAGCACCCCCAAATGAAATTGTGGCTGAAGACTCCTTTGTTTTCTCAGTTTGCAACACGTTCACAACCTCATATGATAAGACATTCACATTTGCACCAAAGTCTCACAAAGCATCATCAAAACTCAGCTCCCCTTGTGAACTAGGCATGACAAAGATGCCTAATGTGTGTGATTTTTGATGTTTTTAGAGTCTTATTTTAGGTCACTTTGCATTAATCTAGATAGATTGTCCTTGTACTTAGGATCGTTAGGCTTGTTTTGTACTTTTGCATTTGCATTTGGAGTTTGGAATTCATTCAGGTAAAAAGAGCAGAAAAGAAGCTAAAATAGAGAAAAGGAGCATTGGAGCAGCTGTTGGAATGTCTAAGGGAGCAACTATCAAGAAGGATCGTGCACCCCTTGGATCTCTGCCTCGAAGCTCATATGAAAGGAATATCAGGAGCACCCCAACGAAGGTCACCTCAAGGACTTCCCGCAACCCATCTATCACGAGGGAAAACCAGTGCAGAGTAGAAACCACGAGGACAAAGACATGAAGCGTTTGTCATTGAGGTCGGTTTGACCATTAGGGTTATGAGTGTGACCCAATAAATACCCTTCTAATGACTCTTATGTCATCATCAAATGTTTTAGTCGAAAAAAATCTATCTTTTATGCCATTTTCATTTTTAGCTTTACTTTAATGTTTGTTTACACTTTAATGGTTGATAATAGAATGATTTAGTGAATGTTTGCTTGCTTTACTTCTTTATTCTTGCGTATTAGCTTTTCTTCTTTGATTATGTTATCGGAATCTACCCCATTCCTCATCCCTCTCAGAATGAGGAGCGAGTAGATCCCTTTGGATCTCGAGGATGGGGAGACTAGAGGTGAAATTGATGACTCCCTCGCCTAGCTAGCCGATCGATACTGCCGATCTCTTCTAGTAAGGTTGAGCTTCAGGTATATCTCTTCCTGATATGCTGAGATCTGAATCGGGTCATAACCGGAAGGTAGCGCTAACGAAAATGAAAGCTCCAATCCTTACTAGACATGGTTTGATCAGCCAAAGAGAGATCTAGCATGTGGATCGGCCATTAGACAACTTTGGCTGAGCTTTATGCATTCGGTTCAGTGAGATTGCAGCGAGAGCCGAATGGATCAGCCGGTCTGGATCGAGATCCTCACCGAGAGAGCGGGTTGATCTAGTCGATTTCCTAGTCTAGAGATTGCTCAAAAGAAATCTGGTGAGGGGGATCCCCGAATTCATCGCCGATCAACCTCCCAACCCCTTAGACCCTCCTTTCTCATTTGCTTGAACTCTTAATTCGAATAGTACTATGTCTTATAGTTATTTCTCTGTTTTATTGTTCAATGTTCAACTTTAATTTTGTCTTTTAGCCTATTTTGTCATTTGTGCTAGTTTGTTAGCTTATTTTAATTAAGATCTATCATTGTACAGAATGTATAGATTTGCTTGAACTAGGATGTGGTCATCGATAGATTACTAGTAAGCTATTTTGAGTATTAGTTCGACATTCCCTTAACTTACCTCACACAATGATTTG
The DNA here is from genome assembly GCA_900406435.1 of Lepidium aucheri. Lineage (NCBI taxonomy): Eukaryota > Viridiplantae > Streptophyta > Magnoliopsida > Brassicales > Brassicaceae > Lepidium > Lepidium aucheri. The sequence continues at coordinate 16,958 of OVBA01000065.1, read as the reverse complement.
ATAAAAGGAAACCGCAAAAAGCCTTTTATTAGTGCCTTGATCGCCTTCCTTGGGCAGGATCTTAGGCTCTGGGGGTGTTGGATCGAGGTCAACTTTAATGGTGAGGATCTCCTCGAAATTGTCTTTGTAAGCAAGAACATTCTGCAAGAACATCACTTTCTTTGGAATGCCATAAAGACTTTCCATTCTTGTCAGAGCTACACTTATCTCATTCATCTGATTTTTAAAATGGAGAGCACTCTCTCTTTCTGCCTTAGTGAGAAACCTACCCAAAAAAGGAGTGGAAGAGTGTAGGAATTGTGTTTAGCGTCTGATTTGGTGGTGTCAGCTACCTCGGTTTTCTTCTTGCTGTTCGTGGGTACTTGGTTTTCAAGGGTCAAGATCCTATCTTGTTCAACCACCACTTGCATTCCTTTTACAAATTGTATGATCGAATTCCTAAAATTTTCTTCTCTTCTATTAGCCTCAGTGACATCAAACTCTTCCACAGTGACTGCAATGGCCAGTTCGATGTTCCCATCTCCATTGTCGATCAAGACTTCCTTCATAAACTTAGGCTCTTCCTTCTCAACTTTGGTGTCATTGACACCGAGTTTCTGCTCAAACTTCTTTTTCCCAAGTAAACCACGAAGCACTCTTGCTATCACTTAAATAGCCTTGTCTTTCTCATCATCATCAAAGATGACATTGCATGACTCTCTCGGGTTCTGCTCTGGTTTTCCTAGAATTTTTCCTAAAGGTATTTGGCTTGTGAAAGCCACTTGTGCCATTTTGGTTTCAAAACGTTTAACTTAAGAAGCTATGCCATTAATCCTTTCTTGAAGCTCATTGTATCCATTGTCTATTTTGGCATTCACTTCATCAAATTTTCGGTTGATATCCACTTGACCCTTGCCATGTAGGTCCACGAGTTAAGCTAGCATGCTCTTGACCTATGGGTCTTTAGATGGTGGGAAGAGCTCTTGTGTTGATAGGCGGTTATTCACTTGATACGGCTGCTTGACATATGCATGTTGGTTACATCCTTGTCCTCGGGTTGACATTGCCCCTTTGCTTATCTTGTGGGTTCTCCACATTGTTTATCATATTGGAAAGGTTGTTTATACCATAATTTTGATTTCTTTACCGTCCTTGGTAGTTCCCATTGTTTCCCACAAAGTTTATCTTCTCTAGAATCTCTTCGTAGCCCTCAAATTCTTCTTCTTGACCGTTGTTACTTGGCTGTCCTATATCTACCTCAACAAAGTAATTGACTGCCTTTTTCCCAACAATAAGATTTTACCAAGCTTGTCGATCTTATCACTTAGCTCCTTAATCTTCTGCTCCCCAATGCTCGGTTCTCAGGTGGTTCGATCGTTATCGGCCCCATTGCATGCGTCACCCTGAGTTAAATTTTCCACTAACCTATCTCCTTGCATGGCCGTAAGATTGGTGAAGCACCATTGCTCGTTGTATCCAGTGATCGTCGAACTGTCTCATTGACTCCTCGATAGAAAATACCTAGTAGATTTTCCCTAGATACACCATGATGAGAGCAACTCCTAGTGTACCCTTTCAACATCTCCCAAGCATCGTGCAAACTCTCTGATCCACCTTTCTTGAAGCTTGTAATATCGTTTCTCAGCTTGGCTCTCTTTTGCTTAGGGAAAAACTTGGTGACACATTCCTTTTTCACATTCTCCAAAGTGAAGACTAAGTCTGATGGGGCATTCCTCTCCCATTGAGAGACATTCTTCCCTAAAGAGAATGGGAACAAGATCATCTTCACGGTGTCTTCTGGGACACCATTGATCCTCACGGTTTTACACAATCTCTCAAATTGATCAAGGTGATCAAGAGCATCTTCCAACAACAGCCCGTTGTATTTATGGTTCACAACCATGTTAATCAAGTTAGACTTCACCTCAAAGTAATGAGTGTAGATAGGAGGGACATGAATATCTGGTCTAGCTTCCCGCAGATTGGACTCATCAAAAACCCTAGTCGATCTTTCCTCATGCGGCTCATATCAAGTAGTAGCAGGTCATGCTTCAACTCCATTGTCGTCCTCACCGTGATGTGCAGCCTCATGTTGCTCACTTGGTTAGTCAGCCATACCCAAACGAGATATGTGGTCCTCTCATTCCTTCACTCGACGCTCTTTAGCAAGTCTCCTACACTCTCTCTCAAGCTGAAACAAATCTAAACCACCATCACTAACTTGTCTTGAGTGGCAACGAGTTTGTATACTGATATAACTCATGTGTATCGGTTTTTAACTAATTAATTCACATGTTTTTAGAGTCTTTACTAGTGTTTTAGAGACTTTACAGGTTGAAAACACGTTAAATTTGGATTATGCACTAAAATCATAGATTGGAGCAACTTGGAGTAATTTTGGCGTGTTTACAAGGTATCAAGATTGATCGATCCCTTTCAACATCAGAAGCTGCGCCCTAGTTAAAATATCGCCTAGCCAAGCTTGATCGATCGGTCTCATTGCCACCAGAATATACGCCTGACCTGAGGATCGACCGATATAGCCCTCTGAGTGATTAGTGCTTGTCTTGCAGATCGACCAGTTGCCACTGAAATCAACCGTTCAGAACTCAGATTAATCGATCCACATTTGGATCGATCGATCCTCGAGGCTACGAAGAAAAACCAAGTTTTCTTTATTTTGTACCAACACTTTTTTAGACTTATATAATTATGTTTTTAGAATTTTAGATGACATGCAGAGAACTCTTGTAAGCTTGGGACAAGAATTTATCCTCAACACTGAGAAGTATTAGAAATCCTTATTTAATTTTGCAATCTATTACGTTTTCCTCAGCATCTATTGCTACGTCCACTTTGATCATGTCTTAGTAGTTACCTTATCAGGTTTAAGGTTTTCTAGAGATTTAGGAATCATGAATTAGGGACAAATAGGGTTCGATCTTGTGTGTTCTCCATCTAAGCCTTAGTTTAATGCTTAGATTAGCCTCATCAACTAGTCTATGATCTTAGGATGTTTAACTTCCCAAAATCTTGTTAGATGCCTGAACTAGCTTAGATGAGCAACTGATCCTTTACCAACAAAATCTGATGTTAAGGCTAGTTGTGGACCTATCAGACCAATTCAATAGTGCATGTTTACTTCTCTAGGACCAAACGATAGTTTATGATTCTAGGTTATTAGACATAGTAGTCGACACCACAACAGTGGGTTTGCTATAGATTTATATCTGAGTCGAGAATTGGTTGAGTATATGCCTTGAATAGTTTTCTGATTTGACTTCCAATATCCTGATGAATTCCCGATGCATGAAGTTTTTTAATATCGAATTTTACATCGTTTATTCATCTTAAGTTGTTAGATACAATCACTTTTTATATAGTTTTGATTTAGCCTGAATCAGAATTAAGCAATTGATCATACAATATTTGGTTCTCGTGGATTCGATCCCTAAATACTACACTAACTTGCAGTGCACTTACAGTAGGTTGTTAGGGTTAAAATATGACTACATTAATTTTTGGCGCAGCTGTCGGAGGCCAATTGGTTGCCTTTTGATTAAGATCCAAATTCTAGTCTAAGTCTTTTTTTTACGTTTTCATTTTTTTTTGTTTTCTTTGTGTTTCAGGTTTATGGTCAGAAGAAGCCGAGGCTCTAAAGACCTTCTGAATTTTGATAACGAGACACTTGCTAGAGTTGAGCGAGAGAACAGAAAGGGTAAAGTAATTAGTAAACTTCCTACATATCCGATTACTCAGGAAACAAACCAACATGTTCAAGATAAAGCAGCTACACTACAACAACTACAAAGGGAAATCACTTAGCTTAGGCGGCTCAAGGAGCAACCTCAGTGCCGAGCTATAGGCGATCTGGACACACCAAAACAGTACTACCAGAACAGATCAGCCATTCGCCCTCTGCCGATCAATCCTCAGCCGATTGAATTGATAAAGCGGTATGTCTTCAATGGTTTACAAGAGAGAATCCATTGGATCACATCGAGAATTTCGAAGACATGTGCAGCAAGACAAGCACAAATGGAAACCCTGCGGACTATATTAAGTGTAATCTCTTTCACCACTCACTTGAGACAAGGCGTCTAGATGGTTAAGGTCTCTAACTCCAGGATCACTCACTACATGGGAAGTGGTCAGAGCTGCTTTTCTGGACCAATTCTATACCAAGTCCAAGACCGCCACATGGAGAAACAAGATCACAGCTTTTCAGCAACGTTTTGGTGAGTCCTTCACTGAAGCTTGGAACGGTTTAGAGAGTATCAACGAGATTGTCCACACCATGGATACAATGATGAGCAGCTTTTGAGCATCTATTATGGTGGTATCGAGTGGGATTACAAGAACCCTCTTAATGCAGAAAGCAATGGAGATTTCATGACTAACACAAGGGATGAAGCTTTCACCTTATAGAGAATCTAGCTGCTAGTTTTGGTAATTACTGCCCACATTATGATCAAAGTCGAAGAGTCAACAGTGTGGAGACTCAGAAGATTGATGAGCTTACTAAGAAGCTCGAGTTGCTTATCAAAGAAGAAAGTCCAAACACTGGGGAGTACAGCAATGCGATGATGTTGGAGAGGTTGCTTATGTGCAGGAGAATTCAGACATATCTGAGGAACAGAGAAAGGTTGACTATGTGAACTGGCAGAAAAAGGGGCCTAAGTTATTTTACTTGTCTTACAGGAGCACCAATGTTTAGAATCCTCAGGAATTAGTTTTTCCAGCTCTAGTGATGCCTCAAGGATAAGCTTTTCAGGGAAAATTGTTTGTGCCAAGCCAAGGTCAAAGGTGGAAAAATCAAAGATCCTATGCGCATAATTTAGGAAATCAGCCCTAGCATAAACCGTTCAATTCCTTTCAGCAAACAACACCTCAACAGCAATAAGCTCCAATGAGCTCCTTAGGTACTTCCAATGACAAGATCAAAGGTTTGATCCAACATCTTGCACAAGAGCATCAGAAGATTACTAGAGAGCTTAATGCTAAGGTTGATGGCATGTACAACGACCTCAACAATAAGTTCAATGTCTGCACACTTGAAGAAGCTAGACATGCATGTAGCTCACACTAAAAAGGCAATTAAAAGTCCTCAGGGAGCTATTCCAGGGAAGGTTGAGAAGAATCCAAAGGAACCATGACATGCGGTTAAGGCCGATTCGGATGACAACACCAAGAAGCACACATCTATTGAGAGTGGCGATTCTGAGAAGTGTAAGCCTCTTTTTGAGATAACTCACTAAATTGGATGATCAAGGTGAATTTACGATTCCTTTTGCTCTCAGAAAGCTAATGTTTGATGATGCACTTTGCGATTCTAGAGCAAGTGTGAATGTGACCCCTTTGGAGAGAATGAAGAAGTTAGGAATTGAGCTTATGCAAGAACATAACACTTCCATCTCATTTGGAGATGCCTCTTCTAAGTTCCCACATGGAAGGTTGGTAGATTTTCTACTTCTGAATGGAAACTGTAAAGTTCCAATATACTTTATTGTGGTTGAGATGGCCCGAGGTGGTGCGGTTTCCCATACTCTTGGGAAGGCCTTTTCTGAACACTGTTGGGGCTAAGATTGACTTCCCCAACAAGAGTCTAGTCTTGGAAAATGTCGACAAAAGGAATTCATACCAATTCTCGACACCAAGTAGCACTCTTTGTGGAATTATTAGATCAGTTAAGAGTTTTTCAAGGTCTAAAGTTGTGGATTGGGCGTCGTCCAGTTTGATGAATTGTTTGAATGTGAGTCAGATGAAGAGAAATGTGTTTGTCATGAGATTGCAGAGGATTCAGTGGATTATCATGACACTCCAGACTTAGATCCTCTAGACACACATATCCTTGACCATAAGTTTCATGTCTGTTCTAAATTTTTGCTCCATAACTTTTATCTAAAGATTCTTGTAGATAAGCTTGGAATGGGAAGTCTGTGACCCTTCACTGTGAATGAGGTGCAACCCAATGGTACCGTAGTGTTGCTGGACATTATAGGAGCTGAATTTCATAGCAATGATCTACACCAAAAGCAACTCATCTTTGATAATCGTTCGACTAAGAGAGGAACAACACCTACTAAGAGTCTATATGCCACTTAGAGGGTAGTCGAGTCAAGCTAAATGACTTTAAATAAGTGCTGACTGGGAGGCAACCCACTAGTAGGTACCATTTAGTTTTTGCATTTTACTCTTTTGAGTTTATTTTTATTTTAGTTTTGTTTGTTTCAGGTAAGAAACTTCGTTCAGCCTACTAAGATCGATCGATCCTCCCAGAGATCGGTCGATCCACGAGAGAATTTAGGCATGCACATGATGTGACGATGACCCTCAATACTATGATCGGTCAATCCACTAAGATACTGGAACTGCACTCGATTTGATTATTGACCGTGAGATAAATGATCGATCGACCCACATGGTAGTTCAGAGAAGCGCTTGATCTGCAGATTGACCTTAGCACATGAGATCGGTCAATCTGTTTCCTAGTGAAATTTTGTGCTCGACATGCAGGTCGATCGCACTACAACCGATCAACTGATCCGACAAGATTGATTGCGGAGAGCAAATTCTGATTGATCGATCCTCTTAGAGATCGATCGATCCACAGGCTAAGTAAGTCTTCTGTTTTTAAAACTGGTTCAGTTCACATAAATTGAACCAAAAAACAATTTCAAAACAAAAAAAATACTCAAATGAGGAATTTGAACAACGGGAAATGGAAATGAAAATCAAATAAGCAAAACATAAATCTAATTCAGAAATTAAAAGGAGCAGAACAAAGTACAGTGAACACAAAGTAACTGAGTGAAGCGCAGTGGAAGCAAAGTGCAGTGAAAACAGAAAATCAAGCAACACAAAGAACTAAGCAGTGGATGAGAAAGAGAGGTTCTTGATGGGTGGAGATCATGGAACAGCATCTTATTTAAATCTCCTAAGTCGCTTAAAATAATTCAATCAGTGTATATCTCTAGGCAATAAGTTCATTACTAGTGAATCCACTCTCGTGGCAAACAATCTCATAGAAGTTATAGTGGATCTTATCATCATAAACGTTTAACAACCTAACTGGCATGAAGCAATCAACTTAATTAAGCCTAACAAACACCTTAGATATTCAATCTCTTGAGCTAAGAGTGTAAATTTCTCAGACAGTTAAATCAGATAATTAATCACCCTCTCGAGTGCTAAAGTATCTAAGAACAAACTTCAACTATCAGAAAGAAATAAGCATTAAGAACACCGAAACAAAAGAGATCTAAGATCATCTAAAACGACTCAGAAAAATTAAGATCCACACAGGTCTAATTCATTCCCTCAAAATTCCTAGCTAATCTAATCAGAAACCATGGGTAAAACAATAAAAGCAAAATTCAAAGTGAATGTCATGATCAATAAATTGAGAGAGCAAACTTGAATGAATACAAACTGAAATTGCATTAAGAGATCATAAAACGAAAGTAGAATTTTTGTTCCGGAATTACTACAGCAAAAAGCTCAAAGGTTTCTTGCAGTAGCGATAAAAACTAAGATGATATTTTTGTTATATCCAAAGGGTTTTTATACTCGTCCTCCCTAAAACCTAAAAAGTCTAAAGTAAGAAAAACTCATAAACTAGTTGACCAGACCATGTGGGCCGAGTAGAGTGGGTTGGTTTGCGCTGATAAAGTGGACTCGGCCCATAAACTGTAATGGCATAATGAAACAGCCCATCAACTGGAGTGAGCCCTGTCTAGTTGGCATGTAACAAGATAGGCTCGACCTTGATCTAGAGTGGAGTTGCTCAGCTTAAACAAAGGCTCCAAACGGATGGCAGACTCAATTACGGACACGAGTGTGGAGTGGACTCGACAAGAGACGTGTGTCTGGAGTGGACTTGACCACGGGCGTGAGTGTGGAGTGGACTCGACCACAAGCGTGAGCGTGGAGTGGTCTCGACCACGAACATGAGTGTTGAATGGAGTGGAGTGGAGTTGAGTGGAGTAGACTCCCTGTGGATTCAAACCTCAAGTGCAACCAAGAACTAGTTGTTCGCATTTATTGTATTTATCTTCTTGTGTGCAAAAGCGAGTGATAAAATTGATGCCGTTCCGAAGAGTTAATGCAATTAGCCTTTTCAGTTTGGATAGACTTCCGACGATAATTTTTTATTTTCTTTGTTACTGACATCTGTTTTGTTGTTTTCTTTTCTCTCATGTAAATGTATATGTGTACTCAGGTTTTAACCCTAACAACCTACTGCAAGTGCACAACTAATCAGTATAGTATTTAGGAATCGAATCCAGGAGAACCAAATATTACACTATCAATTGCTTAATTATAATTCAAGCTAAATCAAAAATATATAAAAGTGATTGTATATAACAACTTAAGATGAATAAACGATGTAAAATTTGATATTAAAATACTATTCAGGAAATTCATCTTAAGACTGGAAATCAAATCAGAAAACTATTCAGGACATATATTCAACAAATTCTCAACTCAGACATAAATCTATAGCAAACCCACTATCATGGTATCGACTACTATGTCTAACAACCTAGAATCATAAACTGTCTTTTGGACTAGAGAAGTAAACATGCATTAACGAATTGGTCTGATAGGTCCACAACAAGCCTTAACATCAACTTTCGTTGGTTAAGGACTAGTTGCTCATCTAAGCTAGTGTATCTAACAAGCTTTTGGAGAGCTAAACAACCTAAGATCATATACTAGGTGATCAGGCTAATCTAAGCATTAAACTTAGTCTAGATAGAGGACACATATAATCAAATCCCAATTGTCCCCAATTCATGATTTCTAAATCCTTAGAAAACCCTAAACGTGATAAGGTAACTACTAAGACATGATCAAAGTAGACATAGCAATAGATGAAGAAGAAACATAATATTTTTCAAAATTAAATAAGGGTTTCGAAAACTTCTCAATGTTGAAGATGAATTCTTCTCCCAAACTTACAAGAGTTCTCTACTGTAAAAGTGTGCTTAGAATACCATCTAAAATTCTAAAAACCTAATTATATAAGTCTAAAACTGCGTTGGTACAAAACAAAGAAAACTTGGTTTTTCTTCGTAGCCTCTCAATTCTTGACTATTTTTGACAATTCTTAAGCCTATCCCACTGAAATATCCTCCTCTTTCTTATAATCCTGGTTTTAAATCTTGATCTGCAAAGATATGAGTCTTTATCTCCATTTTTCATTCCGTAAAATTGAAGGATGTTCTTGGGATCTGATAAATTTCTATTTGCTCTTGATTATTTATGCACAAACTATTTACTATGGAGTTTTGTGATGATTTCGAGTTTAGATAGCCCAAATTTCTAGAAATTTTTTAGATTTCTAATTTTAGGTTGAATGAGAAATTAGAGAAGCTTTTGGAGTTTTTGATGTGAAATTGAGATTATATTGAATTGCTAGATGAATTGCTGGATGTTTTTTTGTGATGATGATTGATTCAATTGTAATCTCACAACAATCTCAGATTATAATCAAAAATTTTGATTTTTCATGCCTTGATCATTGAATTCATGCTCTTGTTTTTACTTCTGTTTCTTCTTTTAAGGCAATAGCTCACACATGTGAAAAGAGACCCTCTCACAAGATTAGACAATTCGTCTCGCAAAGGCAAGATACTGGCCAATCCTCTTATTTAAGACCAACTCCATTTGGCCTCACCCCATCGGCGTGCCATTTATAAGCCACGGGAGATGTGCTATGGACCCATCGCTTCTCAATTCCAATGTTGAGTATGAGAACCAAACGAGATGATGCAGTTGGCAGCACTTTCTTAACATCTTCTAGGACCAGCACTTGAGGAACGAAATTGTTCCATCCAAGTTTCTGTGCACCAACACACTACAGAGGTTTGGGCTCTTAGATGATGTCAATGAGATGTTAGCTAGGCACGGTTTTGGGACACTCATCCATCGCAGTTATCCGTTGTATCCAGAGCTGCTCGTCAGATCTTGGCCTCCAATGAGGTGTACAAGACCGCATAACCTCATAGGCCAGTCTATGCGGCTACGCTTACCATTTTTTTGAGCGGTACACTCTACGAGATGAGTATAAAGCAGCTCTGCATTCTCTACGAGTTGCGGTTGTACTGAGTGCCATTTACCTTTACTAGAGAGTCTGCCTAATTCGGTTTTTTGGCATATTTTGGCTAATGGTGGATATGAGGAACGCGGAGTGAAGCTTACTCACATCAGAAACCCTGCTATTTTTATGTTAGCCAAGATCATTGGGTAGACTATGTTTGGGAAATAGGAGTCTGCAACAGTTACCAAGGCAGAACTTGCGTTTTTGAACTATGTGACTGGTCTTTATGGTGATGCTAGTTCTTCGCCCTAGCGGAATCTCAACATCAACTTGGGATATGTCTTTGCCAAGCTACTCACGTGGAGATGTTTCAGGGGATCGCCTACTACTCCACTGACATAGAAGATAGGTAGTCTCTTGAATCCGATTTTCATGCATGACCATGTGGACCTTAGTGCCACAGTGAGAGTCGATAGGATCAGCTTTATGGATGATAGGTTCATGACCAATTGCACGTATTTGACAAACAAGACCAAGTGGACATACTATGCTCGAGATTGGTAGCATTTTTGGTGCATGGTGCCTGCTCGAGAAATCACTTCGATCACTAGTTGCTCCAATGTTATGTTCGAGCCACATCATACTCATCTAGAGGTTGCTGAGATCGAGCCTCTTTGCCCTATTAGTCGGACTTCTTTTTGTTGATACAAGGATATGCCAAACTCACTGCCTCGAGCTTGTCAGTAGTCATGCTCGACACACGCCTGTGCAGAATCTCCGATGGAGCACATCATTTCAGAGTATACACCTGAGTATGATCTCCCTCCTTTCTCTGATGATTTTACTAACAGAGAGTACATGAGTTGGGTGTATGATACAGAGGTGAGGAAGCACTCGATGATGAGACACATTTTGGATGCACTGAAGAAGATCAAGGTGCCAGTACCTTCTTGCTTAGGTGAACCTTCACGGAGCAGAGCTGAGATGAGTACAAGAGCTACTAAAGCGAGGCCCAATGTTGTTGGACATTGACTTACTACCGCATCACACAAGGAGGAGGATGAACAGACTTTGGATCATCGCTTGCCTTGCCATCGCAGAGCTCCATGAGACAGAGAGAGTTGCAGCCCGGAGTAGACCAATGTTTGACAAATTTTCTTACCATTTTTCTTTTCTTTTTCGATTATTATATATTTTTTTTAACATATTTTTGTGCGTAAGTCGTGCTTCTTTTAGGCTTATTCTCACACTAGAACGGTGTAAAGTAAGTCTGGGGGAGGACACTTGCTACGACTAGCACTATTTTTCTTTCTTTTGCTTGCATTTTTAGACATATTCATGTTTTTCTTACGTCTTTTTGAGTTTTAAAAACGTTTGTAGGAACTATGATTTTTGAGGTTTATTAAAATGTCATAAACTAAGTATCATTTTTTCGTGACTGACATGAATAACTTGATAGATAACAAACCATTGAATCGACTTGACTTGAATTAGAGTAGTCTATCATATTCTGATTGCTAGCTACACTACCAATTGGACTTGCACCTATTATGCTACACCGACACCCTAATGTAACATGATTTTAAAAATAGGGTAAAATCCTATTATCAAATTGGCATCGTTGCCAAGTGGGTGTTTGTTACCTACATATAGGATTTTAGACTTTCTGAGATTAAGTTCCTTTTTCCTCAGTTCCTCGTTAACTGTTGTTTGCCTTTGCCATTCTGTTTCAGGGTGAACTTACAAGTGGAATTTAACTCGCCGTTGTATGTAGACACACACTCGAGGCAGCCAAAATCTTCTCCCTCTTGTTGACAACATTAACAAACTTCCACGAGAGTTAATAGAGCACAATAACCAACTACACAGTGAACAAGAACATTCATTAGAAATGGCTCTAGACTAAGAATCAAACACAAACGTGCTGCCAGATCTAGAAACTTTCACTAGGAGGCCCAGACCTGTTGGGGCAGGTGACGCACCTAGCAATTACACTCAGCGACATGGGATTGTTCCTCCCACCATTGAGAAGAACAACTTTGAGATCAAGATTAGTCTTATCACCATGATTCAGAACCAAAAGTTTCACCGACTACCTATGGAAGACCCTCTTGATTATATTGATAAGTTTAAAATGCTTTGTGGCCTGACTAAGATCAATGGAGTCAGTGAAGATGTGTTTAAGTTGAGGTTGTTCTCATTCTCTTTGCGGACAAAGCGCATAGCTGAGAAAAATATCTACCTAAGGCGTCTATCACTTCATGGGACGCTTGCAAATTTGTATTTCTTACAAAGTTTTTCTCTACCTCCAGGACCGCAAAGCTCTGCAATGAGATTTCCAACTTTGTGTAGAATAATTCAGAATCATTCTCTGAAGCGTGGGAGCGGTACAAAACGTACCAAACTTAGTGTCCTCCCCACAGCTTCAGCACTCAAACACTGCTGAGTAATCTCTACCGCAGTGTTCTGCCAAAACCCACATGTTGTTGGATACAGCCAGCCATTGCAACTTCCTAAAAAACAATGTTGATGACGGCTGGGAGTTAGTGGAGAACCTTGCCCAAGCAGATGGACAATATGACGAAGACTTTGACAGAAGCATGAGAGGTGCCATGGATTTAGATATAGTGACAAGTTGGTCATGGTTCACCAGAAACAAGTGCACTCAGTATGTAACGACGAACTGATTCAAGATGAAGAGGATGATTAGATTGAAGAGGTTAGTTTTGTGTGAAGAATCAAGAAGGAGGTTACAGACAATACAACAACTATCAGTAGCATCCAAACCTCTCCTACAGGAATACCAATGTTGCTAACCCCCAAGACTACCCACCCCAACCCCAACCTGTTTAGCCCAAAGCTTACGTGCCAAAGCAACAATACTAACAGAGTTTTTAGTCCGCTCCAACCGCACCACCAGGATATGAAGCACAAGCTCGGATGCCTACTCAACAAGGTCCAAAGGTTATGGATTTGCTCCAACTGATTCAAAAGGGTTAGATTACGACATCTACTGAGTTGAGAAAGAAATTTGCTGAGGTTCACACCAAAATAGATGCTTCTCACAATGATCTCAATTGCAAGTTTGACACATTGAATGTGAGACTCAAGTACCTTGAGAGTCAACAAGCATCCTCCTCTACGAAGAATTCTGGAAAACTATCAGGAAAGGCCATTCAAAATTCCAAGGAATACATTTCCCAATCTATTACCTTGAGGAGTGGCAAAGAGCTTTCTCAATGTGCTGGAGATGATAAATACCCTGAGGAAAATGTGGTTCAGGAAGGGGAGGACAATCATATCAAAAATTGGGCCGTAAAATCAACTCGAAAGATCCACTCGAGCAAGAGACTCGACCTGGAGGTAGTTGTATGCCACCTCCTGCGAAAAAGCTACACCTGAAGACAAGCTCAACATACCAGGTCAAGTCAAACCCAAAACCACAATCTCAGATGCTAAGAAACCGTCAGGAGTTAAAGAAAAGAGCAAGGCTTCAGCTCCACCCTCATACAAGCCTCAATTACCTTTCTCTAGAAGGTTCAAGAGAGAACTTGCTGAGAAATATAAGGGTCTACTTGATAAGCAGAGGAAGGAGATTGAGTTAAAGATTCCTATCTTGGATGTATTTATACTTGGACATCCTTATTAGAAACTCCTGCAGGAATCTATTAAGAAGAGAACTAATGAACTATATAGTATGGGAGTAAAGACTCATGAGTACAATGCCATCACACAGAGGAGGGTAGTGCAAGAGAAGCTAGAGGACCCTGGTACATTCAGTTTACCATGCTCATTGGGTCTCTTAACCTTCAACAAGTGTCTTTGTAATCTTGGAGCTTCAATCAGCCTAATACCACTCTCTCTTGCTAAAAGGCTGAGTTTCATCCACTATAAGTCTTGTAAGCTTTCTTTGATCCTAGCTGATAGGTCCACTTGATTGCCATATGGTTTGTTGGAGGATCTGCCAATTAGATTGGCAATGTGGAAGTTCCTATAGACTTTGTTGTGCTATATATTGATGAAGAACCACAAGATCCACTACTCCTTGGTAGACCATTTTTAGCCTCGGGTGGAGTAATTGATGTGTGGAGTGGAACATTCGAGCTTAACCTTGGGAAAGACATCAAAATGATTTTTTATATCAATGGGAAAAGAGGAGGCCAACTATTAAAGGACAAAGCTTCTCAATTGAGGGATTGGACCACATGGACGTCAAACCTCTTAAGCTCCCTCATGTTGTATTGGTTAAGAGTGGCAAAGCTAGTGATTCTTGCACGAGAGCCCCCATGTATAAGAAGGTTGTTGATAGGAGAAGCCTTTAATCTCTGTTTGCTTGCAGTGAGACTACACAGCCACCTCATAAGGAGATATGCAAGCTATACAAACTAGACCTTGGACCTGATATAATTCTGCAACCCAACAGATTTGTGGATGGAGTAATTAAGTACATGGTGAAGAGCAGGAAGGGTCCCAAGCCATTTGCTAAAATCAAGCAGCTTCTCTTTCCAAAAAAAGCCCAAATCAGATTGGTCAGGACCTTTTAGCATCAAAGAGGTTATGCCTTGCAGAGCCATCATTTTGGTTAGGAAGGAAAAAGATGATCTTCCAAAGAATGGGCAAAGAGTCAAGCTCCACATGGTTGCTAGAATCACTTCAGAGGGGACTCCAATTCCTCTCTCTGAACAACCCCAAGTCTAATGGGAGTGAGAAGTCAAGCTTAGTTACTATAAACAAGCTAACTTGGGAGAAAGTCCCATGAATATCCTTGTATATACTTTCTTTCGATTTCTTGCAGTTTTTCTTTGTCTCTTTTGTGTTTTCGTGTGTTTCAGGTCATGGAGAATAAGCCAAACATTTGAAAGAGGTCGAGTGGAGCAAACTCATGGTAGAAGCCCTCTAACTCGACCTCCTAACTCGGTCAACAAAGAGTTAAGTGGACCAAGAGAGTTCAGCACAAATGAGCCAGAGATAGTAGACTCCAGTGCACAACTCGAAGTGCAGGGTCCCGAGTCTAGCCTTGAGCCGCACCTGAATGCGTCCAACTACATTTTAAAGCATGCATGCTTCCACAACAAATTTCTTGGCCTTTTTAGAAGGTACCACACTCCAACCATACCATTCTACATACCATTTCATTTTTCTTTGTTTTTTTTGCTGTTGGTCTAGAAGTCTTCTTCCAATTTATATGCACACAAGGAACTGTGTGATTTAAGTTTCGAAGAGGGTCCTAGATGACAATTAATTAATGTTTTTTGTGTTCTTAGTTTGATTTCCCATTCATACCATGCATTGCATAAAAATTCATAAAGATTTTCATTTGGAGCTTATTTCACTGCATATCAAAACATTTAAAGCATAGAAAAACCAGAAAAATTTGAAATTTTTTGAAAATGCATTCCACAAAAACAGAGTGTTCATGTAGTTGCATTGCATTCATATAGGTCTGAGTCAAGTGGCATTTGTATTTGAGAATCAATCTTGCTAATGATAGGCACTCTCGTTAGGTTGTTAACTAGTAACTATATTGAACTTTGTGGACTATGATTTTCCTCTTTAGAAAGCTAATGAGTAGATCATTCGCCTAGGAAACATGTGCTTGTGTTGTGACTAGAAAGAACCTGATTTGTTTCCTTCTAATTAGACTTAACTGCCGAATTAGGACCTTGTGATGCAGTAAATATTTTTCTTCATTGAGTTTAATTTGACAGGATTTAAAGGTGACTTCTTACAAATGCAACTTATTCAGTGATGCCTAAGGTGAAAATGAAATGTGCATAAACCCATACATTTTTGTGTCTCACAGAGAAGGCATAGAGAAGTATATGAAGCATTCTGATGCGGTCATCAAACAAAATCAATCAACACACTCTCAAGCTGCTGAGCCGGACTCAAGATATGGACTTCAACAACCTTTATCCATTGGCCATGAGGACATACGAGCATTAATAGAGACTTTCCAGACGATACAAAGAGAAAAAAGCTACAAATTTACTTGTTCCAGAAAGTCCACTCTTCAAGGAGTCACTGAGAAGAAGAATCAGTTCAAAAGAAGTTCATATGAAGAAGATATTGAAGATACAACTTGGAACATCTTCAATAGACTCGATGGAGACATACGACTACTAGTCAATTTATTCCAGCCAAAAGGCGACGAATAAAGTAACACAAAAAGCTGTTTTGGAAACTTAACTAACCATAGAAGAGATGAAAATTGGATTCATGCCAAAATTCGCTATGGTTTAAAAGTTATTCAAGTACAAAGTTGGGTAAACCGAACCTTCCCGAATTGGACATGCGGGCAGTTATTAGAGATTTCCCACCAAACCAGGAGGAGTTAAGCTATGAACCGACTTGTTATGAAATATTAATTCATCGGCGGATAAGGGGAAATTGGATTCAGATAATTATCAGTTCTGATGTCCAGGTTACTGAGTGTCTAAACCGGAGGATGCTACACTTGCCTTATTTGGAAGCTCATGGATTCAATCTACTACAAACAAGACTTGGGCGACCAGAAGAGACATCTAAGCATTCAGGAGACACATATAACCATCCACATGTGTTAGCTACCATCTTACCATGCACCAGCAGCCACAGGATCAGGCGGATCCTCTTGTTTGTATACTTACCATATTCGGATGCATTCACACTTGGTGCTATTAATCACGACCGGCTCTATCACCTAGACTTCTGAAATTTGGACAACTTCAATGATGAGCAGAATGTTCCAAAGAAGCTGACCTATCCCCTTAAACGGACCAGATACAAAGGACACCGCACATCCCTTATTTTNCCGCACATCCCTTATTTTGCCCGATTTGCTCATTATTGTCCAACGGCTAGTTTTCTTAAGTTTTTTTTATTTCTTTCTTGTTTTAGGCCATAGAGCCGTTGTCTTTGAGCCTATAAGAGCTCATTTTCATTTCATTGTACA
>OVBA01000064.1:0-114068 GCA_900406435.1 Lepidium aucheri | reverse complement strand
ATGATTTGTGCTTCAATGGTGGTTGACGGCATCGAGTTAGAGAGAAGGAAGAGATCAAATCGTCATTCTACAAACTAGANGAAGAGATCAAATCGTCATTCTACAAACTAGATTAAATGAGTCATCTCTGCTATAGCTCAACCAAACTCTACCAAGCTCTACCACACTAGCAACGCTAACTCTACCAAACTCTACCACAGTCCACCAAAATCTACCAAACAGACAAAGCATGAGTTATTTAGTGTTTGACAAAATTACTTCCTAATTATGGAAATTTAGTGTGGTTTTTATTTGAAAGTGCTTTATGAACGTGAATTATGGTGTGGTTGACTTTTGGTAGATCTTGGTTGACCTTGGCTGAGCTTTGGTGGAGTTTCGTTGAGCTTTGGTAGACCTTGGTAGACCTTTGGTAGATCTTCGTGGCAGACCTACGCGAATTTCGTGCTGACGTGACACTTTTCATTAATGGCATTTTCGTAAATACATTTTTGTTTACAAATCCGAAAAGGGCAAAATGACAATTAGAAAAAACAAAAGTATTTAAGTAATTAATGATAATTCTACGTTATTTGAGTCATTTACCTATAATTCCATACTATTTGAGTAAATCACCCTAAAATATATATATATATATATATAGTGGAATCCAATTGATGTGGTAATTTAAAAATATTCCAAATAGGAAATTTACAAGTTTTACATAAAAGCCCACGTGAGTCTTTTCCAAAGAGTGAAGTCTCTTTCCTCTTCACCTTCTTCCAAATTTCCCAAATCCCTCCACATCAATAAACCCTAGAAATCAAAATTCCGCTACTTACTTATTCCTTTCGATTTTAATGCATTATTCCCAATAACCCTATCATTCTTCTGCTCCCACACTTCTCGTTCTTCTGCTCTGAACCGAATTGTTTTGGATTTGTCACTTCTTCTCTTCCATGGCTACGCAACAGCAACAATCCGCCATTAAAGTAAGCTCTGAAGGTACCCTTAAGTTTATTCTTTTTTGGGTGTTTTTAAAATCGCAGTCTTTTGAATTTTCTCGTGTTGGGTTTTAGGGCGCGAAAGTTCTTATGGTTGGAGCTGGTGGGATTGGGTGCGAGTTATTGAAGACTCTTGCTCTTTCTGGATTCGAAGACATTCATATTGTAAGTTTTTTCGAATTGTTTGTCCTTTCATTGTTTTAGTGACTTTTAGTATTCATAAGTTGTGATTTCTTTTCTTCTAAGTTTTTTTCGAGATTCTGGATCACGGAAGAAAATTTTAAGCATTCAAATCTCCAGTTGTGATACAGAACTTGATTTTAGGCTTAGGGTTCTAGAATTTATTGAAAGTTTGTGGATTTCTACATCTTTGAGCTTATTTTGTTGTAATTTGATTGTTCATCGGATTACACAGTAGTGATTAAGTATGATTTGTAGATTATACTCATATGTCTCTAGGACGACACTGCATTTAGCTGTGTTTGCTAATAGGTCTAGTGTTACTCAAAGAGTCTGGATACGCAACGGATGGGATTTTATGGGAAACCAAGAGAAGGATTCAGGTTTTGTTTGCGGTTTTCTTCTAGATTTGGAAAATGATTCATGCAGTGACTTATGAAACTAGTTTTTACTCTTATATGGTATCTGTTATTAAGTTACTGATTTTTTGTGTTACAGATTGACATGGACACTATTGAAGTCAGTAACCTGAATAGGCAATTTTTGTTCCGTCGTTCACATGTTGGGCAGTCCAAAGCTAAGGTAATTTTTCTTCTTGAGCTAATTCCAGAGGGTACCAGTTCATAAGAGTTAATCTGTTCCTAGTATCTTTTCAGGTCGCCAGAGATGCAGTATTGAGATTTAGGCCTCACATTAATATAAGATCTTACCATGCAAATGTGAAGAATCCTGAGTTCGATGTTGATTTCTTCAAGCAGTTTGATGTTGTTCTGAATGGACTGGACAATTTGGACGCAAGGCGTCATGTAAATCGTCTATGTCTAGCAGCTGATGTTCCTCTTGTAGAAAGTGGGACTACAGGCTTCCTAGGACAGGTTATGCTGCGTGCCTTTTGGTTTTGCAGTTCTTTTACCTTTAAGCAAAATACATGAGTTGGATAAAAATGTTTGGCTTGAGTGGTGTAACTTAATCATTTCTCTTTTATCTGACTTTGCAATATTTGCTTGTGTGTACAAATCAGGTAACTGTGCATATAAAGGGAAAAACAGAATGTTATGAGTGCCAACCCAAACCTGCTCCAAAGACCTATCCTGTGTGTACAATAACTAGCACACCAACTAAGGTATTAAATTTGTGTAAATATTGGGGACATAGTTTAATATCTTGGCTAGCATAGTCTTACCCTAAGTATAGAGTGCTCTTTTAATGTGCCAATGAAATGTGAATTGATTCTACAGTTTGTACATTGTATCGTGTGGGCAAAAGACCTGCTTTTTGCAAAGTTGTTTGGCGACAAGAATCAAGATAATGATCTTAATGTGCGATCCAACAACTCTGCAAGCTCATCTAAAGAGAAAGAAGACATATTCGAACGTTCAGAAGATGAAGATATTGAGCAGTATGGCAGGAAGATTTATGATCATGTGTTTGGTTCTAACATTGAAGCGGCTTTGTCCAATGAGGAGACATGGAAAAATCGCAGGCCTCCAAGGCCTATATACAGTAAGGATGTCTTGCCAGAAAGTCTAATTCAACAAAATGGAAGCAGTCAGAATTGTTCGGTTGCTGATGGTGATTCGATGATCTCCGCTATGCCATCTCTTGGCCTGAAGAATCCACAGGAATTGTGGGGTCTAACTCAGAATTCTCTATTGTTTATAGAAGCATTGAAGTTGTTTTTTGCCAAAAGAAAGAAGGTTTGTGTAGTCTTCTGTAAACTCACCTGGTCTATATCTGTGGTTTTGGAGTACTGATTAATTCATGGTTTTGTCTATACGCTGCCACAGGAAGTAGGACACCTTACTTTTGACAAAGATGACCAGTTAGCTGTAGAATTTGTCACTGCTGCTGCAAATATCCGTGCTGAGTCTTTCGGAATTCCTTTGCACAGTCTTTTTGAAGCGAAAGGTATTGCTGGAAACATTGTTCATGCCGTTGCTACAACTAACGCCATTATTGCTGGTTTGATTGTTATTGAAACGATCAAAGTGCTGAAAAAGGATGCGAACAAGTACAGGTTTGTTACTTTGAATTCTTATTTCACTGCTTTTTATATGATTTTAACGTCCTTAATATCTATTCTTCTTTCGTTTGTTCTCATTATCTTTTTCATCTAGAATGACATATTGCTTAGAACACCCAAGCAGAAAATTGCTGCTTCTGCCAGTAGACCCATATGAACCTAATCCTCAATGCTATGTCTGTTCCGAGGTATAACTATCTTTGTTTAGCCTTCTTTCATAATCTATCTTGTATTACCGGTCATCGGATTTTTCAATTTTTGTCAACAGACCCCTTTAGTACTCGAGATCAATACTAGAAAATCGAAACTACGGGATCTAGTTGATAGAATAGTCAAAGCCAAGCTTGGAATGAACCTACCATTGATTATGCATGGCGCATCGCTTCTTTATGAAGTTGGTGATGATCTTGATGATATTATGGTTGCAAACTACAATGCTAATCTCGAGAAGGTTTGGTCTCGACTATTCTACCATTTCCCTTTTAAAGCACACATCAGATATTACTATTTTTTTTCACATGCTCGTGTTTCTTTCTCAGTATTTATCAGAACTTCCTTCTCCCATTGTCAACGGAAGCATTCTCACCGTTGAAGATCTTCAACAGGAACTATCTTGCAAGATAAATGTGAAGCACAGGTTTGTTTCCTTTTTTTATCTTTTGGATCTTGTTTCAATATCAGTTTGGTATTCTGGGAATGTTACCATCGACTTAAACTTTTCCATCTTCATCTAATCACAAAAGGTTTTCTCGTCTTTGAAGCTGTGTATCATCAGATAGTATCCTAGGATTCTCAAATAACCTGAAAGCTTTAGATAGTCCTTCCATGTCTTAGAAGGGCAGAGATTTTACACATTCTCTATTCTGTTTCTATCACAGGGAAGAATTTGACGAGGAAAAAGAACCTGAAGGAATGGTACTCTCTGGATGGACACAATCTACAGCCACCAATGGCGAGAGTGCATCAACATCAAACAAAGAGAACGCCTCTGATGTCACAGAGAGTTCCTCAGGATCTGCAAATGCTTCAAAGAAGAGAAAAATCTCTGAGACTGAGTCTGGTAATCATCATAAAAAAGAAAAAGAAACAGAGAACGTAGAGAGTGAAGATGATGATCTCATGGAGATTGAAAATCCTATGATGGTGAGCAAGAAGATACGAGTTGAGTAGGCTTATTTTTAGCTCTGATCACTAAATCCTTGTTTTGTTTTTGTTTAAATTTTTATTTCCTCTAACTTTCTACTATCTGAATTTGTGTGACGAGAATTACAAGTAAGATTTAGGGATTCTTTGATGAAAAAGAAACTACTCAGATTGTTAAATATTTACTAGGACAGGATCCTTTGGAAGGAGGAGCTTTAAATCTCCTAAGTAAGCAGTCTTTGCTTTCAGATATTTTGTAATGTTTTCACTAACTGTAAGAGCTCCTTTTGTATCTTAATTCTCATTACCCACTTTTCTGTCTCTTGGCTTTCCTTTTTGTTTTTGGTTATTAACATATCTCAACTACTTTGTAATTCATCAAACACCTTTCTGTACTCTGTAAAAACAATCTGCAAATTACCACTTTCTGCAATTTTATCCAAATGAAGGTCAGTATAATGTGATTTGTATATGATTTGTTTGCATAAATCTCTTCTTTATATAGGAGGCTAACAGAGTCCATAGTCTAAATAAGGAGGTCAATACTGAGAAGATTCATAGATAATCTAAAAAAAGTATAGTAACAACAAACTAAACAATGAGAAGACAAGTAGATAAATGCATCAGAGTATTTAGTTATACATGCATTATCCACCACCATTAAAATACATTCCAATTACAAAAAACACACAAATTAATACAACTAATTCGAGTTTACATCAAGTAGATCAAATTTCTTTTCTTTTTAACTCTTCACACTGTTTCATTTGGTGCAAATGTTTCAGTTTATCTTCCATTGAGGCTTGCAAACTGAGTAAACATGGTGGTACCAGAGTGTTGGTCCACCGTTGAGTCATTCTTCTCTTCAGTCTGAGGAACATTACGTTCACCTGCTGCAGCAGTGGTTGGGGCAGGTGAAGGCTGCGCAGCAACAGCAGCC
This sequence comes from Lepidium aucheri, assembly GCA_900406435.1. Taxonomy (NCBI): domain Eukaryota; kingdom Viridiplantae; phylum Streptophyta; class Magnoliopsida; order Brassicales; family Brassicaceae; genus Lepidium; species Lepidium aucheri. Next base: position 108,802 of record OVBA01000064.1, on the reverse strand, counting down.
ACTGGCTTACCGGTCTCAGCCTCCTCAGTTTCAGCTTTTCCCTGAGAGAAAGCTTCTTGAAGCTGAAGAGCATACTCTAAGTTCCACAATACATCTCCCATTGTTGGTCTATCAACACCATATTCTGCTAGACACTTCTCTGCAGCTTCTGCAAACTTTTTCATAGATTCAGGATTCACAGTACCAACAAGATGAGGATCAATGATCTTTTCAAGTAACCCTTTTTGTTTCCATTGCATAGCCCATTCAGCTAAGTTAACTTGTTCTCTTGGAAGCTGAGGATTAACAGCTGGTCTTGCACATAAAGCTTCTAGAAGAACAACACCAAAGGAATACACATCTGATTTGTCTGTAAGTTGTTGTCTTCTAAAGTATTCAGGGTCTAAATACCCAAAACTACCTTTCACAGCTGTACTGACATGGTTTTGTCCTAATTCAACGTCTTTGGAGAGACCAAAATCAGCTACTTTAGCAACTAAAGCTTCATCAAGGAGAATGTTTGTGGATTTGACATCACGATGGATAATCCCTTGAGCTGTTCCTGTGTGTAAATAGTGAAGTCCACGAGCAGCTCCTATACAGATCTCTAGTCTTTGTTTCCAGGTCAAAGGAGTAAGATTTTTTCCATAGAGATGGTCTCTAAAAGGACCATTAGACATGTATTCATATACAAGGATCATCTCAGCGTTCTCGTCGCAGTATCCAATCAACGAGACTAAATGTCTATGTCTGAGCTTAGACAACATCTGAATTTCGGTATGAAACTCTGTAATCCCTTGTTCTGACTGTGCATTACCTCTTTTGATGGCGACTTGAGTTCCATCATCAATGGTTCCAATATAAACGTTTCCAAATCCACCAACACCAATGATTTCTGATTTATCAAAGTTCTTTGTGACCTCTTGAAGCTCCGAGAGAGAGAAATAGCGTCCGAGACCAAGCACAGAACTTTGCAAGTTAGATCTATGAGAACCAGCTTTGCTTGACATGAAAGTAGTGTCACCAGAGTGAATTGGTAACAACCAAGAGGAGAAACTGTTTCTCTTTTGCCAATCTTGTGGCCTCTTTCTCCATCTATAAACCATTGCTCCAAGACCTACAAAAGCTCCAAACATCATCACAAACCCTGCAGTTGCAACCATTCCATGCTTCCCCATACCTGTTGTTCTACCATCAACTCCAAATTCTCCATCAAGACTATCCACAGAATTGCTCATCTTCAAAACCTCAACTCCATTCAAAATAGCGTTTTTCGACCCAGTTTCTTCTCCCATGGGACTAATCTGGACCTGAAGCTCAGGTTTCATAAGGGTTGAGTTCACCACAATGTCTTTGTAATAAGGAGCAGAAAGATCACCAGCTAAACTAGACAAATCCAAACCAGAAATCGCCGTCTTTGCATTGATATAAACATTGAAGTAAAGGTCATCAAGAGATTTGCTGATGATATCACAGAAATGAAGACGAATGAGGTAATGAAATGATGGATTAGATTTAAAGTTCCATGTGACATTGAAATTAGGACTTATAGTATTAGCATCAGCCATCTCTGCAGCTGTTGCATAAACCGTTTGTGGTGCAATCAAAGGTGTAACTCCAGGAGGATACTTGATTGTTGTTGGTGTTGTTTTCACATCTTTAGCTAGATTAGGATCTTTCAAGTAATCTTTATCAGGTGTCCAAGTTCTTCCTAATGTATCATTTTGAGGTGTGATCAAAGGACCACCAACATTAACCCTGTAAACTGATTGGTATGCATAATCAGACAAACCAGTAAAACCTTTGACAGGAAACAAAGAAGTGCCTTCATTAGAAATGAGTTCATCTGGAGCAGACACAAGTTCGATTCCATTGATGAAAGCTGCAGACTTTTTCATAGGTTTGAATCTAAGAGCGAATTGAGCATCAGTCATATTGATGAGATACTCTTTCTGAACAACAGCTTGAGGATCTTTGTTTTCATTACTTAGTTTAAAGTTATGAAGCAAAACATATTTCTCTGTTAACACAGAGAATGTTGCTTGTTGGAGATCAAATTTGTCATTAGGAAAGCCAAAGAAATGAAGACGAACCCAATGCCAACCGGGCCGAGTCAAGTGAAACTTGTAAATAGCTTCTTCACGAAAGATTCTTGCAGTTAAGTAAATAGGAGAAGCAAGTTTATCTGAAGGAGGAGCAGAGACTTGAATATCATCTTTAGCTTCTATAAACTGAACTGTTTCTGAATCACTTTTGAAAACTCGACCTTCAGGTGTTTTGGTTGATGATTTGCTTCCACAATCAATGAGAATCTCATCTGCAGGTTTGAAACTAGCTTTGGTTGGACCATTACCACCACCACCAATGGCAACCACAGAAGCTAAGCTTGTTGAGAAGAGGATAATGATGAAGAGGAGAGTCATGAAGGGCTTGAAAACGAACAAAATCTAAGATGAGAATTGAATGTGTTTTTTCGGTTTCTTTGTTATCTCCATGGCTTCATTCGTGAGAGAAGAATGAGGAAGAAAAATGATAAGACGAGATTATTGGGTTACTTGTGGTTGAAGAATAAGACAGAACAAAAAAAGGACATAACAGAGAGAAGAGATGAATGGCTAAGTTTCTTTTATTGTTGTTTGGTTCTGCTTGAGTTGGTTATAATTAGTGTTTGTTTTCTGAAAAAAGTCTTTGAAGTCTTTTTTTTTTGTAACTGTTTTTGTATTTAAGAAAATACAAATAAGATCATTATAAATTCAAAAAAATAAATATATAATTTTAATATATTTTTAAATTTTATACAATCACAATTTTTAAAAAATTCTAAATGTTGAAAATATATTTAGATTTTTTATTAACAATATTTTTGTTAGTTTTATTAACATATATTTAATGTGAAATCTATTAAAAATAGATACACTTGTATATTTAGAAATCAAATTTTACTATCTAGGACTTTGTGCGTAAATGTAAAAGAAATTTCACATGAAAAAATTAGTTCAAAAAAGCATAACTGCACATTTATATTATCCAATAACTCTAATCAATAAAAATAAAATTCCAATACATTAATAAAAAATAAATTGGCAAAATAAAAAAACATAGATTACACATGAACTCAAATATCACATTAGTGTGTACCAAAAGAATTGCTACATTTATATATACCAACAAATTTACTAAAAATTCTATCTAACATTTACGGACATTTGTCCTTGGTAAAAATGAATATTATACATATTGACTTTGGTGACATTAGCTCATTATATTTTGGAACCCGTCTACATTTGAAACCGGTTTTGCAACCGGTTTAATGTCGGTTTGGTCCAGTGGTCGTAATTTAAAAGAAATTTTATTTCCTTAGGCTGAGCAATAACAAATGTTTTCTTTGTTTTTGTTTTATAATAATAACACTTTAAGTCAATTAACAAACAAAAACACAATTTTTTTTTTCTTTTAAAAATAAACGAAACAAAGAACATGATTTAACGATGGTCACATTCACAAACTACCAACACACATAATTTTCAAAACTAAAATTCGAGCAAGACTTCACTAAACAAACATATATATTAAAAACCCTAACCAAATTTATTCATGAAAATGAAAGCATAATGCATTAACATGTTCATGGATGACTATGGTTGTGGTGGCCAGGAAGTTTGTCCTTGATCTTCTCCATAAGACCCTTCTTCTCATGTGGTTGGTCCGTCGTCGCAGCCGCGGTGGTGGTGGTGGTTGGTCTGGTGGTTGTAGCGGTGGAGGGTGTTTGTTCATCCTTATGCTTACTGCTACTAAACTTCTCTTTGATCTTATCCTTTATGCTCTTCTTCCTCCTCCCTCCTTGTCCATCATCCTCCTACATATATATATTTCAACATCATTCCCTTATTTAGATATAATTCATCTTTAACTATAAAATATTTTATAATTTTATAATTCCATTAATTCATCTTTGGTTTTTATAATTTTATATTACTTTATACCAAAAAGTTTGAATAAGATTTCCTTTTTTTTTCTAGAGTACCTTGCAAAATAATTCCGTTTTCAATGCTCTTAACGATATTTTTACTTCTTAGAATTTGATATTCTTGATTTTAAAATTATTTTTTTCTTCTACTTCATACCAAAAATTGGAAATAAGTTAAAATTGTAAGCATCTTGGAAAATAATCCGAATTAAAACACCAAATAAACCATCCTTCCGAGACCAGGATGAGTTGGATAGGTGATTGAATACCACTCCCCTCAGTCCCACTCGGGATTAATTCCCGGAACGCTCATGTGGAAGCAAAATAACCCTATGTGGAGTCTACGGCCCAGAAAGTGGGACTAGTGTCAAAAAAAAAAACCATCCTTTCGAGAAAAAAATATATATATTTCTTAAAAATTCTACCTCCATACATAAAACAAAAGATTTATAAATTAATATTTTGATAACCAATATTCTTTCTTCAAATTGATACTTTTAGTTTATTAATATATTAATAATAAAATTTAAAAAATTTCTACTCTCAATAATTAATTTAATTTATATAAGTTTGTTAGAGCTAGAGCTAGAATCTCACCGAGCTAGAGCTAGATGAACTTCCAGACCGACGTAGATGATCTTCAAGCTTGCCATGTTGTTTCTCTCCAGTGGCACCTGGAGCTACACCAGCACCGGCTGTGGTGGCTGCAGCTGCTCCTGCACCACCTGTTGCTCCTGTTCCAAAGGCAGGAAGATTATGTGTTCCTGTCCCGACCGGATGTGTTTCTGCAACTGGTGTTGCATGTGTTCTTCCACCGACCGGATGTGTTTCCGCCACCGGTGCAGGACACTGATGCTGAGCAATATCAGAGGTAGTAGTACTGTCTTTGTACTGAGGAGCAGAAGTAGCAACACCGGTTAAGTGCATAGGATTACCAAATTCATCAGTAAGTTGAACCGGGTTTCCATGTTCATCGGTTAAATGAATTGGGTTTCCTCTTTCATCTTTCAAACTCGCCATTGTTTTAACAATCTTTTAGAATGATTTATTTTCTTAGAATTATTTTGTAAGATTCTTAAGTTCTTGGAAAATTCACTAATATATATAATAAAGTAGCTAGGTACATATGTTGATATGCATGGCTATGAAACGTGGCGTGATTAATGTGAATAATGTGAAATGTTATGCCACGAATGGATAGAAATAAAGATACACGTGTCATGTGTGTGGTTTGATATGTAATACGTCACGAATCCGACATAATAACGTTTTGTCTATTTATGTTTTATGTAAGGAGAGATATGGATTTGGTCACGACCGCTACGAAGGTCGGTGTTTGGACTTTGGAAATTTTGACGTATACGAAACCAAAATGTTATGAGTTTAGATTGGCACATACAACAGCTTAATTGGCTAATGATTATCTAGACTTAACTGTGTATCATGCATCATGCATTCATGTTTAAGGCTTAGTAGATGAGATAATATAGGTCTTGGTATAACTGTCGGCAGTGGTGGATCTGAATCCATAGAAATAGAATATTTGAATAGGGTCTCATATTTTAGAGGTCATCGAATTTTTTTAAATATATGTATAATTATGTTTTTGTGAAGTTAGTAAAATTTAAATTATGGAAAAAAGAAAAAAAATCAAAGAAAATAAACTGGATTTTGTTATTGAAAACATCTTGTACTAAGCTTAAAACTTTTGAATATATCTAGAAATGGGTGCACCTATCTGCCTCGAGTTCAATTAGAACAAATGGCACCAACTTACATAGCATATAATTGTGGCGGAGGAGCTGACTGTTGTCTCCCTAATTAAAAAATGAGTCAAATTGAATTTCATCCTATGTGATCTACATATTTTCTATTTATTTCTTATCTATCTCATTTACCAGTAAGATACTCAGGTCATATTTGGTGAAGTAAGCCGTGTTTTATATTCTCCTTCCCCACGGAAAATGTTTGCAAATTCAATCATGAATCGAACCAGATCGAAACATTTAGCTGTTAACGGACAAACTTTGCTAAAACGTCAACCGCAAACAAAGGATGATCAGGCCCTGGTTCCCAGAGTTATAGTATTCCCTATTCCTCGTCTACTCAAATAAGAACTAGTTGATCTCTTTTGTATATCGACCGGCCAGCTAGTTGCAACTTTCACATTTCTTGCTGAGATCCCAAGTTTCCAAGTGGGCTCTCTTGACCACCCGCGATCTTGGCTTTTTAGAGAATCCCGTTATTGATTCGTGAAATTTGTAGCTCGGCATTCTACTGGGTGGGTTTGTTTATCCTTCCAGTTTTGAATCTTGGATAGTTATAATGGCTCATAAGTGCGAGATGGCCTTGTGGAGAGGGGGGGACCGTTGAGGTATATGGTCTATTAGATGGGACCGTTGAGTCTATGGTCTATTAGATGGGACGTGCGAGATCAGAAAATTGAACACATTGGTTCCGTTCATTCCCGTCATTTGCTTCAAGGCATGCCCTTTGGTGTAGTCAGTACTCCATACTGTTGGGCAGCGAAGTTTATAATTGTTCACTAATTATAACGGTTTGCTAGGGCCTTTTTCCTCCTCTCTTTTCTGCTCTCTCATAAGGGTCCGGACCCAGAAATGTGGAGGGAGTTGACCGAACATCTCATTATTGGTAGAAATTTCACCCACATGCAATCCCCAATTCTTGTTTACCCCGAATGATCATGTTGGTGAATTGTGATCTCGCACGATCGTGTCGAGTGAGCAACAACTGCTTCACCAGTTCTAAACTGTTTGAAGCAAAGACTTCTTCCGTTTGAATCCATACATAACATTGTTCCGATGAGAGATTTAGATTAAATCTTCAATGTAGTAGAAAAAAAAAAGTTAGATATGACAAAGTAACACATAATATAAAAAAAACAAAAGACGACAGAGATCAGAGGTAATGAGTTCATGTAACGGAAGCAATCTAGATCTAGCAAAGATCATCCTTATCCCATACTTGTATTATTGTAATTGTCTAGTCATCAGTAATAAGAGCGAGAAGCTTATAACGGTTGTGACAATGTACACAGGCGGAGATATTACACTTGTTGATTATTTATGCATTAATTAATGCATAATTCAAAGGGAGGGTTTATGGTGAACTGTAAGTGTATTGAAATGTGTATTTGCTTTAAATTATCATTATCTTTTTGATATATATATATATATATATATTTTTATCAATAATATTGGGCACAATTGGTCGGTCTATTAGCCAAATTTCTGTATAATGCAGGCTTCAGGACTCGATCATGAGATGTATAAATGCGTCTGCCATTTAGTGAACTTATATCTGCCATTAGACTAAAGGCCACTTGCATTTTTGATATATAAATGTCATATTTTCTTTTACATATTGTATAATTTAGTTAGTTAATTATATTTATATATTATTACAAGTATGAGTATATCAAATAATTATATTTTGTGGTTTATAATTTTCCTAAAAATGTTTTAGTATATATATATATATATATTTCCAAAAATTTATTATATTATATATTACAATTTGTTTTGGGCTTCCGATATGAACATGACACTGTATATATGTTTAGTTATGAAGAGTTACTTCAAAGAATATTATTGGATATTTGTTTTATGCATGTAGTATTTGACTTTCTTCGCGTTTTGGTAGCACTTAATTTATTATCTTTGTACTTATGTTGATCTTAACAACCTATATTCTATATTTGGTTACTTATCAATTTAATCTAGATTGAAAAAAATATCATTTAAACATTGTAAGTTGTAAAAATTGTTGATTTAATTTTGAATTTTAGATGTGGTTGATTAAACTTTTAAATTTTTTTTGATTTTTAAAAAACCTTCAACTTTGTGTTGACTCAGCTAATTGAAAGGAGTAAAATGATTTAATGTTGATTGTTCTCTAAATAGAACCCATATGGCTGATTTGACTCAGCCAAGAAGCAGGTGGTCCAGTTGGCTTGCCCCTGATCTAGCTAGACACCAGGTGGAGGTTCAAATCCCACCAGCTCCAGTGGGGAGCAATTTGGCTATGGATCAGGTCTTTGTGGATCCCACTAGTAAAATGAATGAGTAAGGTTGACAAAAAAAAACCCATATGGCTGACTGGTGATTTCTAACGATTCCGACTTTATGCAGACGAGTTGAAACCTGCAATCCGAACTGAGGACGAGGTTTTTGGAGTTAGCTCACCCTCGCGGGATCGTGATCCAATAATCCCAAATCGAAATTGACTCTGAAATTGAAAACCATATTGATTTTTGGAAGTTTGATTCACTTCTTTTTTTTGTCTAAAATAACCCTTAAACTTGTGTTTTGATTTTCTCTCAAAAATAAATTTAAATTTATTGGTATAAAATATCAGAAATAACATTTCAAATTGACAAAAAATATGAAACACTATACGTTGGTCGATTGTTGCTTCTTCATTCTGTTTTATCTTTTGCTCTCATCTATATTTCAACTTTTTCTTTCCTTCTTCTTTTGACTGAAAAATTTCAAACATTGGAAAACTTATTTTATGGCTTTTCTCAATATACTATAGGAAAAAAACACATTTATTTTTGTGAGTATAAAAATTTAAGTGGCTCATTGTAACAAAACGATCAACTATCTTGACAATACTAACAAAGCCTTCTTCTGTTGTTGAGGCACCTTACTTACTTGAAACATTTCTATTATGGCTTATCTTCATAAGTAGAATAAAGATCAACACAAACTAGAAATACTCTTCACCAAATCCAAACTGTTTTATTCAAAGACTTCTTCCCTTTAAATCCATACATGACATTGCCCCAATGAGAGATTCAGATTAAATCTTCAGTGTAGTAGAAAGAAAAAAGGAATTACAAAGTAACACATAATATAAGAAAAACAAAAGACAAATTGTATAGATGTAATTTTTTAGTCATCATCAGTAATGAGAGCGAAAGCCTCATAACGGTTGTGACAATGTAGAAAGGAGGAGATGTATGTCTTGTTCTGCTTTTGTAAATTGCATCCAATTAGGCTTGATATGGGTTGAATTGTGTCTTCGTCCAAGCAAGGTTCTAGGGCCTCTTTTGTGTTTGAGCTTACTCCTATGGTTTATCAACAAAACAAAAACTATCAGTTTATTAAATTGATTAGAAAACAATTTAGTACTGCAAGTGGTCTTTAGTCTAGTGGCATATAGTAAGTCGGCGCACTTGCACATCGAATCCCATCACCTGTATTATGCAGGAATTTGGCTAATGAACTAGCTAGTTGTGGTTCAATCCTGACAAAAAAACTAATAATATCATCGACATACCTTTCCGGACTTGAGCCAAAGTTGGAACATAATCAATAATGGTTGAAGATGGTAATCCTTGGAACGTAGGTTCTGCACAGATTTCTCTGTAAGATTCTTTCTTCTCTCCAATAATGTATACATGAATCAAGACTTCCCCCATACAATAAACCGCCAGTTTCTTCTCCTCTTCAAATAGATAATTAAACCAAACGGGTACACATAACTCAAAGGAGGTAATTGATAACCTACTAAATGAAAAGGACTTGGTCCACTTCATTGTTGTTTCAATATCAGAATCAATTACATTGGTCTCCCAAATATCTACCTTTAATGATGCATTGCTCCAACTTAACATTAAAAGTTGTTTTTCTCCAACAATTGATAGACCCACATTATTACCAAGTTCTTGAGGAAGACCCAAACGTTTATATCTCTCTACTGTAAAATCAAAACTGAGTAAGAACTTATCTTTTTCATCATGAGCATACCAGTAAATATTCCCTTTAAAAGACACGCTAAAACTTGATATCATACAGTCGTCGAGAACAACATCGTCAAGAACCCTCCATGAATCAGAGCTAAAATCATAGATTTTATACTTCTCATGTTTGCATGGTTTCATTAAGATTTTGTAGCTACGACCGTATGCATTTTTTTCTTCGTATCCTAGACCAAACCATTTGTATGTTAGACCAAACCAGTTTTCAGGATTGGTACAACTACAACTATCCAATTTGATCCACATAGGTTCCCCTAAACAAGGATTACAAACCATGAGTCTTCTTTTATCCATAGTGGTGCATAACAACAAACCATCACAGTGAAAAACTGTAGCAAAATCAGCACAAAATGTTAGGCTAAGTGCACCTTCAAACTCAATAGATGGAAATATAGGGTTTAGATTAACCCTAATTGGGATAACATTAGACGTCGTCAACATGAGAGCCATAGACTCCTTTTCTGCTGTACAATAATGCTTTGCAATGAATATTTGGTCGTTGAATAAATCCCTCCATGGTTTGCAAGTAGATCGTAATCGTTTCACAAATATAGTTGGAACTCTAGAGAGTATTTCTTCTAATAAATCTTGAGGAAGATCGGATATCATCATTATGCGTACGACTAGAGGCCCTGCCAATAGAAATAGGGTTTAGTTTTTTTCCTAATTATTTTCCTTATTTTCTTAGTTTAAAACATAAAAAAAATGTCACCTCCGACAATTAAAACCAATTGGCAATGAGTGAAGAGACTCATATCTTATATATACTAGAGAGGATCCTTTCCAACTTCCGATGTGGGATATTATTCCCTAATACGCCCCTCGAGATAATGGCTCTTTGGCCATTAATCTCGTATGCTCGGGGATGGATTGACGGCACCAATATTGAGTCTGGGTTTTCTATAACNAATTGGCAATGAGTGAAGAGACTCATATCTTATATATACTAGAGAGGATCCTTTCCAACTTCCGATGTGGGATATTATTCCCTAATACGCCCCTCGAGATAATGGCTCTTTGGCCATTAATCTCGTATGCTCGGGGATGGATTGACGGCACCAATATTGAGTCTGGGTTTTCTATAACTAGACCAACTACGGGTCGGATCGGGTTGGATAGCATGGATCGTGGGCTCTGATACCATATTAAAATATGGGCTTCCAACTTAAAACCAATTGGCAATGAGTGGAGAGACTCATATCTTATATATACTAGAGAGGATCTTTTCCAACTTCCGATGTGGGATATTATTCCCTAATATTACTTACTAAAAATATCTATAGAATTTTGATCAAGAGCATTCCGATTTCTAGAATCATAGATATCAAGTAAAACGTTATCATACATTTTATTGTTTTCATTTTCATTATTATTAATGTCATTTACAATGCTTACATCTTCTTCTTCTTATCATTAATTTCTAACATTATCATCATGGTTAATTATCTCTTCAGTATTTTTAGAATTTTTTAACAAAATTTATCCAATACTCCATTTTGAGTATTTATATAAAAAAAAATTTGTCTTTTTCTTTTCGTTTTTTATAATCTGATTTTTGTTTCATAATTATAAATAACAATAGAACCTGGAAAAAGAGATGGTGAAGTTGTATATATTAATCTGCTCCAAATATGAATAATTTACCTTCAAAAGAAAATAAACAAACAACCTATAAAAAAAAACTTTTAAATGAAGTATTATAAATACATAAATTAGTAAAAGAATCGTAACATTTTCATACCTCTTTTCTAAGACTGTTGAAATTTGGAAATTATGAAATTTCTCGAGAGAAAAGTGTAAAAAAAAGCTGATACTTGTAGTAATTTTTTTTGTTCTGAAAACATGTGAAAGAGTGGAAAAATTCATTTAGTATATATAGAGTGGCCAAAAGATGATTCTAGAGACTCTTTTAAGTGTCTAACGTGACCACCAATTTTGGTTTTAAATTAACTAAAATTAATAATTGGAAATGAAAGCATTCTAATTTTGTGGTAACTAAATCAATCAAATTAATAGGAGTATTTCTAATTAATGGAAATAAAAGAACAAGTCATAATGATGATTGTAATCAGTATTAGTTAGTTGCTAAAAATGATTGTGAAAATTTAAAACTCTTTGATAAATAATAATGGAAATAACTAATTAGATAATACATCTAAAAAATATTTTTATTTGGGTATAGTTAGCAAAACAACAAAATTTAATTTTCAAACTATTAGAAAAATTATAGAATAGACTCTCTCGCTTGTGTTTATAGAGAATCGGTTAATGGATCAAATCCATGTATTAGTGTTTTTTCTTAATATATGATATTGTTAGTTGAAAAAAAAACTATTAGGAAAATTATTAATAAACTTACAATTGGCCTTCAATTTTTATGGGCTCTGTGACATGTCCCATATAACATAGCCCAAATGTCAAGCCCTGATTGTTGTTATTGCAACTCATAAAAGGAAGATCCAGTAAATGTCTCCTCGCTTTATGGCTATAAAGGTGAGGTACTAATGTTGTTACATCTTTTAGTTCTCGTCTTATTCGTTGTTTATTCAATCAAGAGAATTAAAAAATGAAACTTAAAAAGATGGGAGCAGTTTGCAACAAATCTTAATTTTGAGATAGTGAAGTCTATTTTGTGATTGAGAGCACGCAAAATTTTGGAGAGAGATACAGCTGCAAAGCTGGTCTAGAAGTGATTAAAATTCGTAACATATGGTAGGAATGCAGGCAACTCGGACGGCTCATCCATCATCTTCACTATCTCCGAACTATCCACAAAAAATTCGACCTCCGAGATTCCTAGAAAGCAATACACGTTATGGTCCAAAAAAGGGTTTCAAATTCCGAATGTAGAGGACAAATTCCGTCGGATACATTGCCCTCCCATATAAACTCCCTCGTCCTCAAAAGGAAAACAATAGCATCCTATACCTGAATATGGATTGGTTTTCCTCCACGACGTGTCTACCATGCATCTATATCTATTAAAAAATGGGTTTGACGTCAAAGTCTATCAACCGAACTTCCTTGTGAGGATGCATTATCTACTATCACATGTCTGTTTGTTTTCATATCTTGCTGAGAGGATGCCCAAAGTTGTTCTTCTGCTTCAGCTACTAATTCTTTGCGATCTACATGTGAATGCTTTATCATTTGTTGCTTTCCATATAAACCACAACAACCATGAGAAACTTTCATGGCCCTTATTCTTCGGTCTTATTCGTTGTTTGTTAGATTTGCTATGTATTTTTTTTTTTTCATTTTCATTATTATTAATTTTGATAGTTTAAAAATAGAATAAAACAATTATTTTATAGAGTTGAGTTTTAGGAAAAAAATCATTTTTATATTATACTTTAATATATCAACATATATATATAGATGATTATTTATTTATGATATTATTAGTACTATACTTTTACATATGGGTTATAGTTATTATCTTATTAATTTATTAAATTTGATCAAATTTTACATTAGCCTGACTTGGAACTAGTAATTTTTATTATTTTATAGAGGTTATCAATTTATTGAATATTAATTTATGGAGGTTCTACTGTTGAAGTTTCTCTAAATTGAAGTTGACAAAATCTTACCTACGATTGACTATGTCACAATAATGGCTAAATGGATTGGTTACGTAATCGATGAATGAGTTGGCTATGTTATCGATAAAATCTTGATTAAACAACTTTGATAAATGATTTTTCAGAGAAAGTGCAATAAAATACCATTGTTAACTTGTTGTTTCTTTAATTTAAATACCGTTTTTATCAACATAAATTTCGTTTGTTTTCAAATTTTTCTGCACTATTGTTTCTTTTATATTTCGAACAAGCTCCATAAAATTCAGATCCAGACATTCAGAACCAAAAAATTGAGTTGAAAATTAGTAACATTTCAATTTTTAACATTTAGATAACTTTCAGGTTTAAGCGCGAACTGAAAATAATTAAATAATAACCGAAACTAATACATAAAAGTTGATTAATTATACTAACTATTTTCCGTTTTGTTGGTTACTTGCTTATTTTTGTTACTATTATACTAACTTGTCATACACAAAATTTTGGTTTCTTCGTTATACTTGTAATTATTTGGAACTGAACCAAACCGAAATTATTTTGAATCTAATTCGATTCCTATTTCAAGGCCTCATTTGAAACCAAAACCAAAAACAATCAAACTAAATTATATTTTAGTCGATACTTTATATAGTTACCATGATTCCACAATCGAAAAAACTGACGCGAATTGAAGAACCGAATGCCGAGAACTAAGATTATCGCTACCGCTCCCACCAAGTTTTTCCAATACTTGGAAATTTTGGTTATATAGGGAATCATGCAATTGTAACAGCCTAAGAACAGACATATAGTTATGTCCAAAATCATATGCTGTTGAACTCATTATTAATAAGTTTATTAACCTATAAACAAATTGACATCCAATAAGAGAATGATTTGATTAGAAAAATGATTTTGCTTTATGAAAAATATCATATTAACATTGAAACTTCATTGCTATTTTATCAAGTTCTTAGTTTCAATACAAATGAAGAGTAGAAAAACGTAGACTAATTGAATTGGAATGTATAAACAGACTACTACTCTTCATCATCATCAAGCTCTACAATCTGTGCTCGTCTCTCTGCAGCTTTCCTTCTAATGAAGAAACCCCATCTCATAGCTGCTTTTATCTTAAGCCAGCCAACAACAGCTCTACCTGATCGACCACGATCCTCATCATAACCTTGCATTGGCGTGTGTAGAAACGATGGGAATGTGAATCCATCTTCTGCTAAGTGTGTTGCTGAGCCATTTCCTCCTCCACCCATGCTGAATAGTCTCAGAAACTGTTGCATATCTTCATTCTCAAGCATTTCATGGCTTCTGAGTCGGATCTCTTCTTCAGAGAAGAAATCTTCAGGTCCTCCTCTATCACGGTGGTTTGACCATTCTTCGAAAGGATTCAGATTTGTCTGCTGAACAGAAGAAGAAGAAATGATGTTTTGGTATCCGCTTGTGGATGATTGTGGAGGACCGAGAGCAAGTAGACCATTGTTTATGGTGTTTTGAGTTTGATGTAGGTTTCCTATGAGCTGTTCTTGTGTTGTACTGCATGACGCAACTTCGAATTGTGCTCTTGGATTGGAGTTGTTTAAAAGCTGGGGCTGCAAAGGATATCTTGTTGCCAGAGTCTGATCATACCCTGCAGAGATATAAATGAAACAAACTTAAAAGACAATTTCAGCAATTTACAAATTTTTCATGAGTGATTGAATTGCAAACCTCCAATAGCAAAATCTGAAAGCACAGAAGGCTGATTAGCCGGCACAGAAGATGAAGGCCCTGCTATCTGCATTGGATGCTCAATAGCAGCAGCAGCAGAGTAATTCGCTGGTTCAGTTTCAGCAATATCCACCCTCTTAGGCTGCTTGAAGTCTATCAGAGATTTGCCATCATACTCTATCACTAGGTTCCAGTTTTCATAGGCTTTCTTCACCAGCCCATCAACATATACCTTCAAGCACACACACGAGGTTAAAACGCAGAATCAAATTGATGAATAATTCAGTACAAACTCAAACAAATCTACACAAAATATAGTGAATCGTTTCTTAACAAAACCAAAGGTGGCAGCAGAAAACCAAGATTGGTGTTATAAGTTAAAGGAACATGGAGCAAACCTTTTGGCTCTCGGAAAGTGAATCAGCAGAGAAGTATTGATCCCCGGAAATGAGACCACTTAGCTCATAGATATTATTGAACACAACACCCACATTCCTTGAATCCTCAGCGTAGTAGATATAAAGCTTACCGCTCAGAACACATGTCTTTGCGTGCTCTGATAGTGCATCCCACATTTTGTTCGACATTCCACTTCCAAGAATCTAGATAAATGAATACGGATAAAGATCAAATTATCAATGGTGTAAATTCAACGATAATTAGAGCAGAAACTTTGACATAATAAGCACTTACAGAACGTAATCTAGCAGGATCCCTGACCATTATTCTCAGAAAATCTTCTACAGTGAGTATATTTTCAGCATTAAGCCTTTTATGGAATGCACCATCTTTACCAATCTTATCCAATCTCCACACGTCATCATTCAGAGCAGGTGGATAATGCTTCTTGTACACTGCACCATAAACAAAATGTGCATCAAACTAAAAGAAAGTAGCACCACACAATACCATTAGGATAAAAATTGCAACTTCTAAAATCATACGTTCGCCTCTGTGATCTTTAACAGTAAAAGCTTCAGTCTTAGCCTCACGTATGCGAATGCCATCACAACATCCAGAAACGACACGTAAACCGAGTCTGAACTTCCGGCTTCGAATCCAACTTGAATTGTCCGTGAAAACTAACTCCCCCAAAGTTCCAACCCCTTCCTTGAGAGTAACAAACAAATCTCCAGTCAGCAAGGGTCTTTTTCCTTGACGCTCTTTGACGACATGCCCTTCAAAATCTTCCTGGGTCCAGTCTTCATCATCTTCACTGTTAAAGTCACCCTCAAGCACAACAACCTGAAGCTTTGCTGAAGCCTCTGGACCATATACCACAGCACGCCCAGTGTTTGCATCAATCAATATGACATGAATTGCTGCACCTTGCTCTCCTTCTACTCTTCCTCCCGTGAATAAGGGGAGAGATAACCTAGACCTGAAGTGCAACCGTAAGTTCCGGCCATCCGAACCTTCAATTCTCTTTGGAGAAGACCCTGAACTGCAAAGTAATAACAATATACCTTAGGAAACCATTACCAAACGTTGAAAGAGCATGTCACAGTATCACTAGCCATTAAAATACACTGAGCAATTTTGACTTTACCTTCCAGTAAGCCTAGCAGGACCTAATTTCGCCAAAGCACGTTCTACTTCCTCACTAACCTGCTCCGCAACAATCCCAAATTAAGGCTATTTCTTATCAAAGGCTACAAACCAAAATTCTAAGTAGGAATACAGATTGAAATCAGAATATAACAATGGCAAGAAGGAGAAGCAGTCAAGCAACAGATCTTACAACTCTGCGGAGGATAGGTTCCAAAGACGAGCAAAGCTTCTGCAAACTGTCTACTTTCAAAGCCTCGACAATCACACTGCCCCAAAACGAAAAATAACCAATCAAAACCCACAAAGTAAGTAACATTCAGTGAAATCAGTTTGATAAATTACATGAAGAAGAAGAAGAAATTACCTAGCAAGTGCAGGACGTTTTCGTTCAGGCTGATCATCATCATTACCTTCTAAATTCCTCTTTGCTCTATTCATATTATTACCTCTATCCATCTAACTCTTCATTCCCTTAACTCCAAAAAGGGAGAAAAAAAACCTAATTCACATATAACACAAAACCTCCATTAACCAAAAACATACCAAAACAACTTCTTTCCTCTACACAACGAAAACCCTAAATCTAAAACCCAAAACCCAATTCTCTAATCAGAGAAGACTTAGTCGTAGACTCTCTTTAGTGACCAATTGACGAACCAAAACAAATTGATAAAAGAGACAAACACAAGTTACGAAGAGAATATCTATTTAGCAAGACGGAGAAATCAGAGATTATCTCGAATTGGTTGAATAATTAGTAGTAAAGAGAAGTACTTGAGGCTTTGCGACAGTCTTCTTCTTGTGTTTTGGTCTTTGGATGCTTAATCGGTCAACTATGGCTACTCATTGAACTATACCAGTGCTTCTGATGGGATTTAATCCAGTACAATAAGGTCTACGTATGCTAAAATGATTTGTCGTTTATTTACTTTATAAAGCGACAAGTGGGGCCTAAGGACATATAGCTCTTCTACTATTGGTCGTTATTGGTTCGTTACATTCTTGGTGCCTCAATCTTACATTACATTGGCAAGACTTAAAGACAAGACTTAAATTAGAGTAATTAGAGTAATTATATTTTTAATTCAACAATTAGATCAAATACAATATTGTCAATCCCCTAAATTTCACAATGTATAATTATATGACTCCCTAAAATTGATTTTTGATAAGAAAAACTATAAAAATAGATTGTCGAGTTTTATCGGTCTAGTTATTAAATGCCCAAACTAATGATTTATACATATGTAGTTCGACCCACTCTACTCCCACTAATTCAAAAAGTTTTAAGTATAAGTGAGTCATAAATCAAATCTTGTCGATTTAATTGTTCACAAAAAACTATAGAAATGAATATTTTTGTGTCAACAATTGGATCCACAAACCCAATCAATAGCTAAATTTTACTCTTTTAACATTTTTTGGGGTGAAACTCATAATAGGTAAACCATTAGCTAGATTATTAAAATCATTAGACTAAAAAATAGATAATTTAATTTTTTTAAATCAGATGTCTCTAAAAGAACACATAAATAGACTTTTTTTTTGTCAATCTTACTCATTCTTTTTATTATTAATGGGATCGACAAAAATCCGATCCATAACCAAAACTTTTATATATTACATAAATAGACATTTAAACCCTGAAAATGTTGATTTTCATATATTTTAACTTTTTTTTTTGGTTTTACAATTGTGAAACTAATCTTTCATTTTAATTTATCATAATTCATATGGGTTTATTATTCTTATATTCTCATCTAACTATATGTTACTTGAAAAGAAAAACAAAATGATTATATCACCTTTTCATGCTTCATTGTAACAAAAATCAAAATGGTTTAGTTCAACAAAATATATAGATTTAGAAGCAAAATCTAAAAGGTGTACTTAACTTTTAGCATCACTAAATTTATTCAATTATTAATAGTAGAATTCCAAAAAGACTACAAAATGCAAAAATCATTCATTTGCAACCAACAAATACAGAGATTGACACGAAAAAGGTGCTTAATACAACAATTATATTTTGGGTTCATGCAGTCTTGAATTCACCAAGCCTTTTGTAGAGCTTAGTGAGCAACGACCGGCAAATTTCAGGCGACGTGCAAGGACCACACATTAGGTATACGACGTTTCCGAGAGGACGCATGAAGATTCCGTCTTCCCGAAGCATTTCTAGAAGAGACTTTGCGTACAGTGAAGCATACCTGAACAAGTAGAGGAAACAATTCATAGTATCAGATTCAAACATTACGGATATCCAATAAAATCTCAATATCCGCAATATCTGGATCCGTTGATTACATATAACTAGCCCCAAGTATAAAAACCAGAATCCAAATACCGAACCAAACCGAAAGCAGGTATTCGGTTCAGTTTTGGATCCTGGCAAACAACAGTTCGGTTCCAATATTTAGGTAACTTAGAACTGAGAACCAAACGGTATATAGTTACTTTTGCTTACAAGTAACTATTCAGAACTGAACCAATATTCTTTCAGATCTAATTCGGTTCTACCTAAAATTAGAACAGTAAATAAACTGAATTTTTGTCAATACCTATTGGTTATCACATTTCCAAAACCAAAAAGAACCGAAAAATGAAACCATTAGAATTGAGGTTTTATTTAAATTACCCGGAATTGGAACCATCGGTTTTTAGTTCTAGAGCAAAAAGTGTTCCTAATACAACCACCCTTTGAACAGTGGAGTGAGATGATATTTGTTGCACCAGTTCTTCATCCCACAACTGCAAAAACAAGCGTACGGTTGCTATTGATTAGAACATATATGGTTTAAGAATAGGAAGAAGATAATGTTTAGTTGTCTTAATACCTCTCTTAAGGTTTTTCCTTGTGAAGTGATGTTATGGTTAGTCTCTGGATTTTTGAACCATTCAATGGCTTTGACAGCTGTTGCACAACCCATAGCATGAGCTGAGTATGAGTGACCATGAAGCAAGGCTTTAAGCTACAAAACAAAAAGGAAAATTAGATGGCTTTAAACGGAAACAGAAATGTGTGAAGATGCGCTTGCTTTTGATAAGAAGGTATCTAATGACTCTGGTTTTTACCTTTGAATCTCCAGAAAACGAATCGAATACAGCATCTGTGGCAAGAGTGACAGCCAAAGGAATCATTCCACCAGTCATCAATTTGGCGAAGCAAGCTATGTCCGGTTTGCAACCAAGAAGTTCAGCAGTAGTCTTGGTAAAATCATGGTTAATTTATCAGCAGAATGCAAAAAGAATATTGGTAACACAAAATTATTTAACTAGATGACTGGAAACTTAAGCACAACTTAGTACCTCTACCCCAAGACGCCAGAAACCTGTGAACACTTCATCAAAAATGACTGGAATTTTTCTCTTACGGCACTCATTGACCAGAACTCGTTGGAAAAGCGGATCAACCATATGCATTCCCCCAGCACCATGAATTACTGCAGAAGATATCACCATCTTTTAATCAGATATCAAGTTGAACCTAGCAATCTACATAGAGAGAAGCTAAACCTTCTGGAAAATTCAACAACCTCCTACAGGATATTAGAAGGTTATGTAGGTAAACTAATTGACGTCCTAGTGATGAATATAGTAACATACCTGGTTCTATTATCAGTGCTCCAACATGTGCAGATTGCCCAGCTCCAGAATACTCTTGTAATTGCTCTGATACATGGGCCGAATAGATTGTTGCAAGAGTAGATGCGTCTCTGTTCTTGCCAAAAATTTCATCACGACTACCGAAGGCTGTAAGAGTTTGGGTATATTAAATCATACAACTAAACAAAATGTATAAAAACTGTTGGATAGCAGAGAGAGGAAAGGATGCTATTTACTTTCAGATTCTTTTGAGGCAGTTTGAGAAAAACTTTCCGGGAGGGAGAGATTCCAGGCTCCATTGGAAAGAAAGACAGTAGGAGGATCCAGAAACAAGCCTCTTCCAGTATACCTACAATCCAAACATAGATGCGAACGTAATCAAAGGGCAAGCTGAGAGCATGATAAAGAATACTGGCTCAAGGCACTTTGGGCGTTCAAGATGTGAAGAAAGTAGGTGAATCTTCAGCAGTCCTGATCTCTAGATGAATCTTCACAGGAGATGCAGATGATCCAAGAATGTTTAATCCAGAACATGAAAGTTGCAAGCAAATTTCTATACAAATTTTACAAGTGAGAAAAATGCCAAAGAATAAGAAAAAGTCAGTACCACGGCTGCTGAAGAAAGCCTGTATAAGGTGACGGTGCTTGTGCTTCCATCGCTCCTAAAGTATCTCCATGGTAAGACCCCCGGAGAGCTAGGACCTAAAGTAGGAACACATCAAATTTTAACAATACAACCTATAAAGCTAATACTAAAGCTGCATAATCATAAAGTATCAGCACGATGATCGTACCTTAACCACAATGTCCTTTTTCTCTTCTCTAGCCTCACAAAATCCCAACAGGATCTCATGATCAACACAAAACTTACGAAATGCCATCTTCAGGGCAATTTCGATTGCTGTGGATCCATTATCCGAGAAATAAACTCGAGAAGCCCAGCCTGCATGCATAAACTGATTAGCCATCCCCCAGCGTTTAAAAATAAAAACAATGTGGCAGAGCGACTCTAACTAACCTTTTCCCACACCATCTAATAAGAGCTCAGCACACTTCAAGGCAGGTTCATATACATTCTCAGGGAACATAACATGCCCGAATCTAGCAGCAGTGTATCCCATTTCTCTAGCAAGTTCAGCCTGAAAAAGCCTAAATAAAAGTTCAAGATAAACTTTAGAAAAGTCATCACAAAGAAAGCTATGCATTAAAATTCAAGACGTCATAATGCATTAGGAACTCGTATTTGTCAAAAACACTAGGAAATAATGGGCACAGATGACCTGGAAAGCAGGATCTGGCCCCTGTGTCCACCAGCTTGCACAAGCATCAAATTGCTGGGTAAGAGAACTGTTCTCGGATCCCTAATACGATGATCGAAGAAAGTTTCATTAGTTACAGCAGATTCTAGATGGAGATATCTGAAGCCACAAAGTTCCTGCCTTCCACTTAGGATTGTACTATGAGCAATACATGAAGACCTGTCAAAATGAAAAACAAGCTTCTGATACCAACCTTGTATATTGAAAAATGTTCACCACACCGGGAATCTATAACTGTTACAGTTTCTTCATGCACAAGTTTTTGCTGAGTAAACGGCCACCAAAAAACCTCTCCTGCTTGTTTTGCCATGCCATTTAGTCTTTCTACTCTCTCCAAATAAGACGACACCATTCTCTCTTTCAAAGCTTTAAACACACCATCAGATTCAACAAACCATTCAATAAGATCATCTGAAGGGTCCTTGGGAACAGGCGGAAGTACTAACACCGGCACCCTATCAGCCAGAAGTGTTCAAACAAGAATAAGATAAGTGAAGCTATATGAGAACTTCTATTGGAAGAACACATAGAAATCAAAAGCACATAAAGAGACAAAGCCAGTGAAATTACTTATCCCTTAAATACGATGTTAATGGAACTTCATTAACAAGGCCATGATCTTCAAAAACAATAGCAGCAACGTCATATCCTCGAAGTTTTAAACTCTCATAGGCTGCAATGGTCCCCGAGATACCACCGAGACGACCATCTCCGACGAGAATTCCAGGCAACCTAAAAGGCCTAAGTACAGGAAAAGAGTGAGAGTGAGAGCAGTTCACTGTCGAAAACACAGTCATAGTTATAAGACAAACCAAATTCAAACTCCTGAGATGCCAGATGACTGAAAAGTTGAGCATTATTCTGTTCCTGAAGATTCTAACACGTAATCACAAAGTCAAAGATGATAATTACCTGTAGAGGTCGCACTGAAGAGTTCCCGACGGTCCAGGACTGGCAACTCCACCGGCAGTCTCCACCAAACACAGAACATTGGTGTTCTCGCTTTTACCTCCAATTTCCATCTCTTCCATCAAACACTTTTCCATCATCCGTAGAACAACGGAGTCATCTACCGGCGCATTTTCTCTCTCTGCTGCTAAATGCGGTGAGATAGCAGCCTCCCAAGCATACAACGTCTTGCACAAAAGTTCTGGTGCGCCAGTGACCATCTTCTCTTCCAAGAAATTCAAATCGCACATTCCAGTCTCGCTAACTTCCAAATTCCGTCCCATCGATTCTGCAGCAGGGAGTGAAGAATGTAGGACATAGTTGGAGATGGAAAGAGGAGTCCGGTGACGGAGGGAGAGTGAATCGAGCTTGGAGAAGACGAAACGAGAATCAGAATCGGAAGGGAAACCAGTCTGAAGAGGTTTTAAATAGAGAAGTTTATTGTAATGTGCAGTGAGAGAAGGTTGGAGGAGGAAGGAAGCAGCGATACCAGTAGACACAAGAGTTTTCCCGAGAGAAGTATTGGCTGACCAAACTAAGAAGGTAGGGTGGTTGAGTGGTAAATGGAAAGAGTAAGAAGGAGAAACAAAGGTGCAGTTAAACCTAACACGGTGGCGCAAGTGCCGGAGACGGTGGCGGAAAAGAGTAGCAGTTACGGGCAACATTGCCAGCTATCGTTTCCAAAACCCTCGTACTGCTTCTGCAATGCTTCAAAGTTGGTTTCTAAAATGGAGAAAAGCAATCAAATTAACTGTGAACAGAAACAGTTGGTACAGGAAATTAGAGACACTGATGAGCATAGAAAAGAGACAAAGAGCTTATAACCCTAAAGTAAGTCATTAATTCTTTAATTACCTACATTCCTCCATTGATTACAGAATTATGCAGATAAACCTAATTGAACTCCATAATAGTAAACCTCTCACTCAAACGAAACAGAGAAAGAGAGAGATTAGCTTCCAAAAAAGTCTCTCCCCCATTCCTTTGCTTTTGCAGAAATGATAGTACAGAGAAAAGGAACCTTCTTAAACGTACCAGAGGAAGAAGAAGAAGAACCCTAGAAGGTGAATATGTGTTACGTCTTTCAGAGCTTCTTCGTCGTTCAGAGTTCACTGTCAGTCTCCGGTGGTCCAGAGTTTCTCTGATTATACTTGCTTCTACTCAAAACGGGCCGTTTATGGGTTATTAAAGCCCATGGGCCCAGTGTAGAATATTTATGGGCCCAATTTCATAATTTTCTTTCCCTTTTTTTGGAATTAAGAGCTGGAAAATGTGAACTCAATTTCGTAAATTTTGAAAATACGATTCCACTTCAAATACAAAACATATATAAATCCTTTAACCCAATGCACAATCCTTGGTGGAGTTGGTCAACTTTCGAATTATATTATTATAATTATTATATTTACAAGTGTAAAATCTGAAAATGCACAAAAAGAAAAAGAGTGGGAGAAGAAAGATTTTGTTGAGACTAATAAGAAAAATTCTATAACATACACACAAAACAAGCGTGTGTACCGTTTGATAAGTATCCTTAACGTTGACTTCTGCTCTATCTTACGAAGAGAAACAACATCATGAATCTGAAATAAGATTCAAACATCATAAAGGTTGATTTGAGTCCTGAGCTTCAGATTCATCAATGATGGTTATAAAGAGAAAAAGAGAGATGCTTACAGTTCAATGTTTGCTAGATTTGGTCCAGAAGAAGCCTTTCTTTCTGAGAGAACTCGGAGAATGATTCTCTTTTGGGGATTTAATGCTGTTACTTTTGGATCCGAAAGAGAAGTGTCTTGAAAGGAAAGGCTTTGGGGAGTAGCTTCTTAAGCTTGTACTCGATATCAGCTTTGGGGATTTACCTTTGTATCCTGCTCCTACTGCTGCTGCTGCTGCTACCTTGTGGTTGTGATCAAACATGACAAAGTCATCACTGTCCACAACGCGGTTTCTTAGTCTCTTGTTGTGTTTAGCTTTTAATTCCAAATCTGCCTTTAATGCTTTTTCTGACAGCTTTAATGTTTTCTTCTCACCCAATGTGCAGATTGGACATGGAGGGTCGAATTTGTCGGTTTCAGATGTCATCTGCTCTAAACATTCGGAATGATAGACATGCCCACAAGCTAGAATCGCAGCTACAGAGAGCTCGGTAGTACCAAAGATCTTTTGGCTACTTAAAAAGGATTTCTCAGACAAGGATCTGGAGCAAGCACCACAGTTTTGATGATCACTTGACTTTCTATTTCCATGACGGTCTATCTTGTCACGACGAAATCCAACACACTCAGTATCATAAGAGCAAGACTCTCTGCGAGAATAAGCCATCATTTCAGAAAAGGCTTGCATAGACCAACCATCAGACTGAGATTCATTCCCCAGCCTCTCTTCAGTTACTGAGCTTCTGCTTGGTGAGGTGTATCCAAAGATTTGACGACCATCTGATACTTGCTTTGATAGGTGAGGGCGTGGTGTCAGCTTCAATGTCGATGAACTTGCAGGTGGCATTGGCAAATGGCTTTGGGACGACCGCGGTGACGAGGAGAAGGATGGTGGTTGAGAAGCCAATGAAAGAGACAACTTTGCAGGAGACGGATAATAAACAGGGTCGGTCGAATCATTTGTTTTCTGAGTGATCTACGTAAATAAAATAGAGGTCATATTAAAAGAGATACATAACATACACAGCATATATATATATATATATATATATATATACCATAAGAGAACAAAGCGTTTTACCTGTTCAGAGCAAGTGTCAACCAATGAATTTCTTGAAAAAGATTGATCTGTCACAACAATTATGTGATGTCATAACATAGAAAAGTCATACTTAAAATGGATGTAGACCAATGAGAAGCAAGCCAGGAAGCAAACAAGAGAAACAACTTATATCAACAGACATATCAATGTCGTTGTCGCTAATAAACACGTCCATAGAATAATAATCATATTCCAAGCGGGTCAAAAGAAGTTGCCTACAATTACCTCTCAAGTCTACAGTTTTTGACAAATCAAACAGAAAAAGCCAGTAAGCAATAAATATTAACTGCAACTAACATATGTCTAAAAAGGCAGAATGTTTTTTACCAGAAGCAGGAGACTTTTGCCATGAATGCGCCTGAAAATTTTCCAAAGGGGACCCTTCTGATGATACAAAAGCAAATTCTGATTTGATATCAGACCCGTCGTTACGACTAATCCCATCAGATAACCAACTTAAAGAGGTCTCTTCACCTGCCACTCGTCCTCTATTATCCCATCTAAAGCTCCAATTCGGAGAATACCTCATATTGTTTCTTTGCAAAGTCTCCACTGCTGGTGCATTAGGCACCACCATTTTGTCTCGAGCAGCAACACAACAAGCATTCCCCATAACTGAAGCGTCTGAAAACTACTAAGCACCGCTCAAAGACACTCTGCTTATATGCTTAACACATGTATCCACCTGAAAACCTTCCAAAAAAAACAAACAAAAACCCAGAAACTAAATCAGAATCAATTATGACTATAAAACCCCAAAATCAATCACACAATCAGAGTCAGTCCCAAGTTCCCGAAATTCACCAACACATACCATTCAATTCAGCATAGGAACTAAGAGAAAAATCAATACAAAGCTGAGATCAAATCAAACAATCAACAAATCCATTGGCCACTAACTTGTAGGTGGTAAATGAACTTCAATGACTTATCTAAACACTAAGAAAATCCCAAATCAAAAAAAAAATATCACAGGACACCAAAAATAGCAATTGAATCGGGCAATATCTACAAAAATCACATAACTAACATTAGACAGATCCGAGATTAGAGCCAAGGAACCTGCAAACAAAGTTAAGATGACCCACAATTAAGATACAAAAACCCTAAAATCAATACCTAATTAAAAACAAAATCGAAAACAATTAACAACAATTCAACAAATCAAACGAATCTCACCAACACCAAACTTGCTTTCAGAAGTCGAAAAGCTTCACCGGAAAGATAGAAACGAAGAGAGAGAGCTTTACATAAGTAGAGCGAGAGAGCAGAGTAATGAATTTCTAGAGTGAGAAAAATGAGCACCGCGAGAGTCTTTGCTTTATTCCTTTTTTTCTTAGAGAGAGAGGGAAAGAGACGAATACGAGTAGTCTTTTCTGACCGTTTGATTTAACGCCGTCAGATTCCGATTGGCTTGTACTGAAGTGTAGATGATAACGACACCTCTAATAGAGCGTCAATTTTAACGGAGTGAGTCTGTTATATTAATGGAAACAAATTTATGGTGCAAAATTGAAATATATTATCTGTTGAAGGACTAACAGATAATTTCCAAAATTTTCTCTGTATGCTGTTTTTTTCCCGAAAATTGATATATTAATAACCATTGTTTGTGACAAAAAATAAAATAAATAACCATTGTAAATACAATGTTGAAATTCGAACTGATAACCTCTCAAATATTACCTGTATTGTTGGTAGTTGAGCTAGCTCGTCGTGCTGTATATTGACAGTGTTCTTTTTTTTGTTAATATTGGGGTACAACTGGTCAACCTATTAGCCAAGTTCCTGTATAATGTAGACAACGAAATTCGATCCCAAAACATACAAATGCGCCTACCGGATTTACTACCTGCCACTAGGCTAAAATTCACTTACTATTGGCTGTGTTTTTAATAAAAAAATAATAATACTAGTTTAGTTAATAAAGGAAAGATTACCTGCATCAAACAAAATTGATTTCGACTCTGATTCGCCAAGTTTCTGTATAATGTAGACGGCAGGACTCGATTCCAAAACATACAAATACATTTACCTTTAGTGGATTTACTACCTACCACTAGGCTAAAGTTCACACTATTAACGGTGTTTTTAATAAAAAAATAATAATACTAGTTTAGTTAATAAATGGAAAGATTACATGCATAAAACAAAATTGATTTCGACTCTAATTCGCCAGTAAACATATCTTCATATTCAAATCTTACAACGTTTGACACCAAAATATTTTCACGTAAATTATAGAACTAAACTTTTAAAACTAATAAAATCAAAACAATATGTTATGATGTAAATTGAAATATAGATAGAAACAATATTAGGGTGTAAATTGAAAAATAATAATTAATGAAGGACTAAAACAGAAAATCCAAAAAACTTCTCTGTATGATGATATTGATAGATCTAACTTTACTTACAGAACACGTTTCGAGCTTTGTGCAAAAAATTCAAAGGGGAATATAAACGCGACACAAACACGCACTCTATTATCCTTTTTTTTCTTTTGTCTTCTTATCAAACAATAATAATCATTAGTGTAGTAGTTCCAAACAATTAATTATTATATTGTAATTTTGTTCTTTAGGAAAGTTGGTGATGTATATAATTGATGAACTTTACCTAATACACATTTAGTGTTCAAAAGAGAGAAACTACATTGTAATCAAATAGATAACCAATCCTATATCCTATAATCCGTAACAATATCACATAAGACAAATACGATTTCATAGAATCGAACTAAGTGGTAAAGTTAGGTGAAATGACACTCAGCCACTTGACAAGGAATATTTTTATGTCCATCTAGATAGTTTTTTCCATTTGAATTCGATGTAGTCGTGTAACTTTGCGTACTAGATTTTGAAGCATTGACGATCAACATTTTTTTGCGGATCGATAAGATCCGATCCATAGCTGAACTCAGCATATCCTAAAATTCCTCTACTTATATTTAATAGGGTGGAGTCGAACTTCAGATGCCTGAACCACGGGAGCACATAACCACCAGACTGATAAGAGCTCGACTTGTCGGCAACCACTTATAAATTTAATTATTGATAACATTAATGTTTATCATCTACGCAATCAAAAAGTTTCAATCTCTACAAAGCTAATGAAAGTAAAAAACAAAGGAGAAATGCAACTTGAACCATATAAAAAGATAGGTCACACAACACCATATTCAGTTTCATGTGACTGGATCGAGTCTCAAGATGCCGACTTTGAAGAACCTCCGGTATCATTTTTCACGGCCGATTCGCGACGCAAACTGCTTCCTCTCATGTACGGCTTCTTAGCACCCTTCAAAAGATAAACAGAGTGATTCACAGTCTCAAATTTACATATAGTACTTTCATGCTCTCAAGATTCAATTCAAAGCATTAGTCTAATGAGAAACTTCTGTTAAGTTACGAACCCTTTTCTTCTTGCTCACCTGGAAGATTGTTCCAAGTTTCCTCAGTGCTATGGCTCGACCTCGAAGAACATCTTTCGAAACAGTTGGATCTCTAAGCACCTATTAGATATATATAGAGAGAGAGACATGATTAAAATGGTTATATAATACTATGTAAGATTAGATCTCAGTATCTTACAGATTGGCAAACACGAGATAGAGTTGATTCGATGTCAAGAACATTGATTTGCCATAAAGATTGAAGCAAAGCATCCATTTTAGCTTCAATGGCTTTTTGAATATGCTCTTCTTTCTTATCTCCTTGATGTTCATTCAACTTGTTCACTTCATCCTGCAACTGAAGTAACGAAACCGCGCCTACAAATCCAAACAAAGATAAGTTCGAAGTTAAGAATCTTGTACTTCCAACTTAAAACCGATTGACAACAAGTGAAGAGTGTCGGAAACTTTATATATTAGATTAAAATGATCTCAACATTCTAATAAGATACGAAAAGATTTCAGTCTTATACCAGAAGCAGCCATCACTTGAGATTTCATATGATGACCTTTGTCTCTAACCCATTCAGCTAAGAATGGCACTTTCATATATCTCTTGTCTTTACCGATTTCTTTAGCAGCTTTTCTTCTATAAATGTAACCAATGGTATGCATCATTGCCTCGCCAAAACCTTAACAATCAAAGCAAGAACATGGAAACATCTTGAGTTTATATAAAGTTGTTTGTTTAAAGAGTCTAAAGCAAATTACCTGCAGAAGAAAGCCGTTTGGCTTCTTCATTCGCCCATTCGATAAATTCATCGGTTCTTCCTTCAACAAATGGTTCAAGTTTGTTTTTCAATGTAGCAGCAAGCTTATCTTCCCTCTCCTTTTGCAGAGCCTATACAAAAAAGTTCCCACATTAACACATACATAAACATGGAGGCGTGTAAGAAATTTCATAGCTAGAAAATGTACTTTGATTTTTTCTTGAAGCATTTGTTTTCTGATATCAGGCTCATATGATTCTAAATCAGCTTCAATTGAAGCCAAATAAGCAAGTGCAAGCTGACCAACATATTCTTCAAAGACTTCACTTCCAAAAAGCATACCAAATACAGCTGCAGGATCAACCATTGCATCCCTGAATGAACAAAATCAACAAACTTCAACATTCACAAACTTTGAAATCACTAAAACTAAAAAGACCAAATCTCTTACTGTTGAACTCCTTCTTTGCCATATTTATCATAAGCTGCACGCTTATCCGGATTGCTCAGAACCTGATAAGCCTCACCTAAAATCTTTACATTCATCAAATCAACAAAAGACATGAAATGTGAGAGGCTTGAAGGTATATTACATTAGTGAGATTCCAGTCAAACAACAGACAAAAACACAAAACACAGTAACGGGTTTTAGATTTTCACCTGAAAGTTTTTAGCAGCTTGAGGATCTCCAGGGTTCTTGTCTGGATGAACTTTCCTTGCCTAATGAAACATAAAGCAACAATCAAACCCAAAAATTCCAAAATTTTGATTAAACTGTGTTTTTTTTTCCAACAATTTGATCGATAAGACTAATCCATATCGTAAAACCCACACCCTAAAAACTCTTTTTAATCTACTATGTGTAGTTCGAAAGATCGAACCCTAATGCCAAAGTCATTTAGCTTGGATTATGTTAATCACTAGACTGAGCAAAATTCGACAATTTTGATTAGATTGTTCAAAATTACAAAACTGAGATCGACTTACTTTTAAGTAGTAAGCTTTTTTAATCTCAGCATCAGAAGCATCAGTTTTGACGTCTAAGATCTCATAATACTCATTCTCCTTCACCATATTCTTCTTTCACCTATGAGAAACAATACACACAAATCAAAAAACCAACTTTGTAAACTTTGATCCCAATATCAATGTGATCATCGAAATAGGGATAAATTCTGATTTCCAGATCTTAAAAATCCCAGAATTTAGGGATCACAAGTGACGATATCGTAAATCTAGAATCAAGACAATTGATTAAGACCCAAAGAGAAAGATTAAAACTTACTGGTCTGGTTGAGAGAAATGTAATCGAGGGCACAAAATCGATTTGTAGTTTACGAATTGAGAATCTTTTGGTTTAAATGCAACGAAAATGAAATGATTTTTGTGATTTTGATTTCAGAAGAAGAAGAAGAAGACAGAGTTTTCGGTTTTGGTTTTTGATGTTACGAAGAAATTCGAAACGTGTGACCGTGTTCTCTTTTTGTTGATGTCATGATCGTGTTCTTATTGCATTTGTCGTGACAGAATCTCTTTGTAAGTAATGCACACGTGTACGAGAATGTTTTGATTGGACAAAAGGAATTTAATAAGTTATTCATGAGCTTAAGAAGGACGTATGGTAGTGGTCATTTTAGCATTCTTCCGATGCCAAAATTTGATTTTTTTTTGATGTAAAGGGAAAAAAAAAAGAGTTGGCTATGAAGTGGACCTTTGTCGATATCATTAGTAGTAGAAAAAATGAGTAAAATTGACAAAAAAAAGACTACCCCTCGATTTTCAGAAATTCGGACTGGTTCGGTTTGATTTTTTTATTTCCGTTCTAAATAGATACTTGAAATATGAACTGAATAAGTCACAAATTAGGTTCGGATCGGTTTTAATTCTTTTGGGTATCCATTCCAAATAAATATTTGAAATGTGAATAAAACGAGTCAGAAAATAATTTTGGTTTTTAATCGGTTCAGTTTTAATAGTTATTTGTAACTAAAAGTAACAAAACACCCAAATTTGTAAACAAAAATAACCAGACACTTAAAAAATATAATAAATTGTAACCAAAAGTAAATAAAAACACCTAATAATATGATTAAAAGTTATCAATCGGTTCGGTTCTGAATGCTTATTTATAACCAAAAGTAATCCTATTAAGATTATTAGGTAATGTTCGTATACTTACTTAATTAGTATATGTTAAATTCAGTTCTTATGTGGTTACTTGCGGTTCTCGGTTTTTAACCGAACCGAATTGAAAACCATGAGTACTAAAATTCTAGAACCGTTTGGTTACTTGACAATAATTGGTCCACGGAAAATAATTGGTCAAATGCTAAGTAACAAACTCATTGAGAACATCGAAGCCTCAACTCGGACATCCTCGTCAACTCAGGAAGTGTCTTCTCCGAAAGTGCC
The DNA here is from genome assembly GCA_900406435.1 of Lepidium aucheri. NCBI lineage: Eukaryota > Viridiplantae > Streptophyta > Magnoliopsida > Brassicales > Brassicaceae > Lepidium > Lepidium aucheri. Next base: position 77,026 of record OVBA01000064.1, on the reverse strand, counting down.
TCAAACTTGAAGAGAAGTCAGATGACACGTCAATAGAGAATGAAAATTTTCTTATTCCGACATGAAAAATTTTCGAAAATCTAGCATGAATCTTCTAGACATGATAAATAGAGGAGCAAATCCTTCGAGAAAGAAGATCGACTTTTTGGCACACATTAAGCTAATAAAAGACTTTCTACTCGGCAATCATCTTTACTCGGATTGAGTTTACTTCTTTTGCTTCAATTCATCTCACAAATGTCCTTTCCCAATCTTCCCATTTTAATTAGGAACCTCGGATTCTAAGCTCCCTCTGTGTTAGATCCGGTTCCAACAAAATAAACTTTTAAAACTTATTTTAATAATTAAAATTATAAATAAAATATTTTATACCGAGTTAAAATAAAAAGTGAAAATAGTGGTCCCCATTGACTAAATAATCAAAGTCTTTCACAATAATTGAAATTTTTCCCAACCACTCGTATTGGAGCAACAAGTTATCTTCAGCTTCATTTTGCATCTGCCTCATTTCCATTATCTTTTGATGATGAAACTCAATCTTTAAACGCTAATCCTCTTATCCTTCTTCACTTGTAAATTGCTTACTGAAAAGTATTCTCTCTTTCCATTACCATGGGAGGTTGTTTGTCTGTCCAATTTTCTGCTGATTCTCTGATACATTCGGTTAGTTCCTTATGTGGTCAAGGTTATATTCAAAACCTCAAGCAGAATCTCAAAGATCTGAAGACTGAAATGGAAGATCTCAAAGCAGTTCAAGATGGGGTGAAGAAGAGGATTGCAGTAGAGGAGAGACAACCTCGACAACAAATGACTGAAGGTGTCAGGTTATGGCTTACACGTGTTGAGAAAACCGAAACTGAATATAATACTGTGACTGAAGTTAGGGACACAGAGCTTCAAAAGTTGTGTCTGTGTGATTTTGGGTCAAAGAATGTATGTGCGAGCTACAAGTATGGGAAAAGCGTTTTCTTGTTGTTGGAAAATGTTAAGAAACTCAAATTTAATGGTAAATTTGAAGTAGTTACTGAGCAGACTATGATATCGGAAATGGTGGAGAGGCCTACGGGGCCTACGATTGGTCAAGAAAAAATGTTTGATAAGGCATGGAATCACCTTATGAAAGATGAAATCGGAATCATGGGTCTGCACGGTATGGGTGGTGTAGGTAAAACTACACTTTTCGAGAAAATCCACAATAAGTTCAGTACCTACAAAGATTTCGAAGTAATCTGGGTCGTGGTGTCTAAAGGCACTAAGATTTCGAAGCTTCAAGACGATATTGCAGCTAAACTAAATATATGTGACGAGCAGTGGAATAACAAAAATGAATGTGACAAGGCTGTTGAGATTCACAGAGTTTTAAAGGAGAAGAAATTTGTTTTGATGCTAGATGACATCTGGAAGGAAGTGGATTTAAAACACATCGGAGTTCCGTATCCAACTACGGAAAATGGATGTAAAGTAGCATTCACCACTCGTTCTCGGGAAGTATGTGCGCGGATGGGTGATCATGAACCTATGCAAGTTAAGTGTTTGGAACCAGAGGAAGCATGGAAACTGTTTGAAGACATGGTTGGAGCCAACACATTAAGAAATGATCCCGTCATTGAAGAGCTAGCAAGAAAGATTGCTGAAAAGTGTGGTGGTTTGCCATTGGCGCTCACTGTTATTGGTAAGACAATGGCATCTAAAGATACGGTACAAGAATGGGAGCATGCAGTTGATGTTCTGACTAGATCCGCTGTAGATTATCCTGACATTGAAAACATTCTCTCAATTCTCAAGTACAGCTACGATAGCTTACATGATGAAGATATCAAGTCGTGTTTCTTGTATTGTGCTCTCTTTCCAGAAGATTATTTTATGGGTAAAGAAGATTTGATAAATTATTGGATATGTGAAGGGTTCTTGGGAGAATCAATAGATATAAAAAAAGCGAGGAATAAAGGTTATGAGATAATGGGTACCCTTGTCCGTGCAAATTTATTGATGGAAAAGCCTAGTACATTATATGTTATGATGCATGACGTGGTTCGCGAAATGGCTCTATGGATTGCGTCCGATTTTGTTGTACAAACAAGAGTGGGATTAGATGAAGTGCCAGAATTGAAGGATTGGAGTGCTGTGAGAAAGATGTCATTAATGGGAAATGAAATTGAAGAGATAACCGGCGGTTTGAAGTGTTATGAACTTACAACACTGTTCCTCATGGATAATAAACTGAAGAATCTCTCAGGTGAATTCATCCAGTCGATGAAAAAGCTAGTTGTTTTGGATGTTTCAAATAATAGTGACTTCAATATACTTCCAGAGCAGATTTCAGAACTAGTTTCCTTGCAGTATATTAACTTGTCAGGTAGTAGTATAGAGCAACTACCTGTTGGTTTCCAAGAGTTGAAAAAACTTATTTATCTGAATTTGAGTTTTACAAGAAGACTTAGGAGCATCAACGGAATATCAAAGTTGAGGAGTTTAAGAATTTTGAATCTAAGAGAGTCTAATGTTCATGGAGATATTACATTATTAGAGGAGCTTCAGCACTTGAAGCATCTACAAGATCTGGGAATAACCATAGCTACAGAATTAGGTTTGGAACAAATGTTAAGCAATCAAAGGTTGGCAAAATGCATCACGTATCTGCATATTCTCGATATACAACAAGAGGCATTTAAAATATCATTGCTATTAAAAATGGAGAATCTTCGTTATCTCCATGTGGAAAATAGTCATATCTCAGAAGATATAACAGATATGCAATACAGAAAAAGCAGAAGTCAATGCTTTAGCAACCTCAAAGTCGTGATCATAGAGGAGTGCAGTGGTACTAAAGATCTAACTTGGCTATTGTTTGCTCCAAATCTACTCTATCTACACATTTATGATTTGGAAGAAGTGGAAGAAATTATAAACAAAGAGAAAGCAACCAATCTTACAGGTATTACACCATTTCAGAAATTAGAATTCTTATACTTGGAGAATCTGCCTAAGCTAAGGATTATCCACTGGAGTCCTCTTCCCTTCCCAATTCTCAAAAGGCTACTTGCATTTAACTGTCCAAAGCTGAGAAAGCTTCCCTTCAATGCTTCAAGTGTCCCACGAGCTGAAACTATCAACATTGAAGTATGTTCTCGACAACAATTAAGTGAATTTGAATGGGAAGACAACGATACCAAAAATCGTTTCTTGCCTTTCATGGTAATCATTTCTTTGATTTTCTTTTTCTTTTATGATTGCTGAGCTTCTTTATATTAATGGTGAGACTGATGCTTTTTTCTTTTCTTTTGTAGAATACCGAATATAGTACCACGGATGATGACAATACCGAAAATGGTGACGACCTTGAATGAGAGGAACAACGATACCAAAGATCTTTTAGGTAATCATTTCTCTTTTCATATTTGGTAACAAAATACCTAATTTTTTATTATTGTTCTTGGTTATAGCATGAGTTACAATGAACCCTTATCATCCATTTGCACCATGATACAAATCAAAACGCAAAATTGCAACATATAATATAAAACTATCTTCAAAATCAGAGATGTGTGAAGTGTCCATATATTTCAAATTAGAAACAAATTAAGATATATGGCTCACTTTAAAAGGTTCTTAAGATATTGCTGGTAAGATATTTCTATAAGGTAAGTGTCAGGATCGTTATATGTTTGAGAAACAGAGCAGAAACAGAGTGTTTGTGAGTAGTAAGCCAGAAAGAGTAGGAAACAGATGAACACTAGAGAGTTTTACAAGATTATATAGGAAAAAAACACAATGATTTGAGACTTATTCCATATCATAGACTGATCCCGGCTACGACTTAGACTTAAGCAATGATATTTGATTAAGTCTTTGTACTATCGTGAACCGAACTAGTTTAGTTTAAGTGTTGCTTGTCAAATTTCAACAGATAGATTTTAGGCATTTAGTTGAAAAAAAGATGTTGAGAATATGTTTTGCCTCTCAATTTCATTTCTAACATTATTACTTTTGCTTCTTCTTTACTTGCCTCAGGTTCATCAGGATTGTGATTACACATTGGCTAAAATCAGAATCTTCTACTTCTGTTGCTTTCTCTTTTGAAATATTGTGTTGCTCATTTGGATTGTACTGTTTGCTTTTGATTTGGATTCTTATCTTTATGCAGTGTGTTGTGTTGTTTACTTGGATTACGTCTTTCATTTTCTTATTCTTTTACTTGAAACATATTGTATCCTTTTCGATCTAAGTTGACGAGCTAGAGTGTCTGCTGCTTGGTTACGTTGTCTTCGAACCCACTTGAACTCGACATGAGAGAACTTGCTTTTCCAAAAGTCAATTTCTTGAAGCCATGTATATAATTGGAATTGGCTTTGTTTACCTTGGATTATGTAAAGGAGTGACTGATTATCACCTTCAAAAATAACCGTGCGATGTCCCTTAATCCATGTTTGCTGCATAGCGATCAATAATGCTTATAATTTATGTTTGTTATTTTAATGTGTATTTGGCTAAATATAATTTCTTTCACTTTTGCTATATATAGTATATTTTATTTTTTTGATAATTTATTTTACATTTCTAATATATGTGAAAATCTTTAAAAAATTTATTATTTAAAATAAGAGAAAATATATCAAACTTGTATAAGAGTGATATATAAATTATATATATATATTTTTTTAAAACATAGTTATACATAGGATTCAGCAAGAGAGACTTTTAATTCTCAACTTAATATGTAAAATATGTAAAATGCAATTTTTTCCTGCATGTGGTGGTTACTTTAATTAATTCAATAACTTATACTATGATTAAAATACTTTAGTTAATTCAAAATTCGTCACAAGAACAATGATTGATTAAAATTCGTCACCAGAAAATACGTACCAATCATAACTCAACTGATCATTGGATCTACGAATGTCTAATCTGAAAGTCAATAAATATTTCGTGCTGTTTATTTTCAATTAATGAACCTTCTAGTTTTTGTTAATTAATGGTTTCTAGAAATATAAATTGATATATTTGTGAAAGTAAACAATGAATAATAAATATTCTAACTAAAATTAGGAAGGTTTAACGACCGTTGACCTTTCCTTTAATTGTTCCGTATTTTAATTGAATTTTTGATAAATCATCCGTTATCTGACACGTGTTTTGTCGGTCCCATGGTACGGGTACTTATTGAAATTTCACTTTGCCCCCTTATTTAATTAAGAACTCATATTTTTCACATTAATTTATAATAATCAAAAGTTCCCCCATTCATGCAAAAAATTGTCTTTGATCAAATAACTAAACATAGGATTTTGTAAATTTTTTACCAGATTTTAACTTTAGATAACAACGTTATCACGTGAGATCAAGTTTGAGATATAGATAAGATATAGGTCCGTTTTTAGGGGTGGCAATATATGTATTTGTCTAGGTTCCATCTTTTAAAAGGGTTCAAAAATTTATTTTACATTATAAAAATATGAATAAAATTTGAATAAAAAGGCCCAAAAATATTATTAACTCAGTTAATAATAAAATAATAAGATTCAAATTTAAGAAAAAATACCAAAAGAATTTTTTTTTAACCTAATTAGTTACAAAATTTTAGATCATTTAAAAATTTTGGGTCCTTTTAAATTATATCTTAGTAGAAAAAAAATTTTAGGCCCTTTAAAATATAGTATAGATAGAATTTTTTTTTTGTATTTGCTTAGAGTACTTAAAACGTATAAAATGGGACTGTAAAACGTTATCGATATTATGGTAAATAATATTATATTAAAAATCTATGATTAAAAACTAATTCGCATATTTTTTCTTGTAGGACAAAAAAATAATATTGAAATTTTTTTTTTTTTGGTTGTTGTCATTTGAAATATAAGTCTGGTTATCTAATTATCCTTGTGGACTAGTTGTTGATCTAAAGAACAAACCATTACCACATTGATGTCGTCTCTTTAATGCTTAATTGTCTTATTCGATTTTTCAGAACTAAACCAATTTTATATATAGTTTTAAATCAAAAAAAATGATAGTAAAACTTTTGGAAAAAATCCCAAATAAAAATTTACAAACAACAACTCACTATTTTGACAATAGAATATTTTTCTAAAATATTGTTTGTATTTATCTACAAAGAATTATTTTACCGATTATTGTTTGTATCATTTTTGGACTAATGCTATTATTATTTAACTCAAATATACAAATTGTTTCTTATACAAACACTTTTTATAAAATATTTAACAATTTCTTCTAAGTGTATCCAAAATATATTATTACATGTGCCGATGTTGAATATAAATAAAAACAAAAAATTGGATTGATTATAGTTGATCCAATTTAAGTGGGGTCATAGTGTAAAGAATATTTCTTTTTCCACCTCTTTTTTTGTCGTTGCTTTTGTCAACAAAAACAAATTGTAATTAAATTCGTCTTTTTGTCGGCGGAATTTTCTTATAAATTCGATTTTCATAAAAAAAATTGTTAAAAAATTAAACTAAATTAATTTATTTGACCTTATTTTCCGGGCTACTGACCTAATAGGATCACAGGTCTATTGTCCGTAGATCCGTTATATTTATTAAACCTAGAGCCTTTATTGACCGTTGGATCTTCCTCGGTTTATGACAAGACCAACTATCTCTGCACTTTCTCTTGTTTAATTATTTTTCGATAATTGAAACCTTGTCTACACTCCAACATTATGGTATATTTGTATATTTGAACGTAAACTAATTTTGGTGACAAATTTAACCTCAAATTCTTTTTTTTTTTCAATATTGGGCCAGAACTGATCGATATATTAATCAAATTTCTACATAATATAAAAAGTAAAATTCGATCACTAATATGCGAATATACCTACTTTTAATGGACTTACTATCTGTTCACTAAAATAAAAACCACTTACAAATCTCAAATTCTATAAAACCAAAATTTGTGTTATATTAGTTTCCATAAATCTCATTATTAATACATTTCTGAGATTTCATGATACTTTTCATTTATTTTAATATTTTATAAATATCATTTTGTTATTCTAATTTTTGTCTCTTAAAAATACAAGTCAATTTTGTGATATTGAAAAAATAAGAAAACTAATACAGTGTTACCACCATCAAAAAATTAAATTATGATAAAACTTATATATTAAATCAAAATTTTAACGATGAATAATCTAAACTTATTATAATTTAACTTATGTGATCATAAAATCTTTTCAAAACTATATATTTGTTTCATTACTTATATTTTTTACTTTATAGGATCAATTTCGTTTTCAGTGATGGAAGGTAAAATTTTAACTATAATTACGCAAAAAAGAAATTTAATAAAAATATATAGAGTAAAACATTAATAAATATAATAAAAAAGAAAAATAACTAAGCAACAAAAAAGTTTTCATCTCAAGTGTTGTGATCGGATGGCAAGGGACAAATCCAGAATATTATTATATTCATGGGTTATATTCCACCAACAATGAAAATTATATAAGCCTAATTAATAACTCATTTAAATATCGGAAAAAAAATCTATTTGTAAGTAATTTCACTTAAGAAATACTCCACTCTTCTCATATAAATCTTAGGAACTCCTCACTTATAAAAAAAAACAAAAGCAAAAAAAAATCGTATATTATGTTTCATACATTATACTAAAATTTATGAAGTTTGACAAAATAATACCATGTACGAGTGAACAGATTTAATTTGATTTTCAAAATTATAAAATATTATCACAAAATACCACCGCCAATTTTGGGTGTAAACTGAAATTCGAAAAGTATGGAGCTCAAAATGAAAAACGAATATAATAGTTGGGGTGTAATTGAATAATAAAATAAAGAAGAATTTTAGGTGAAGAGAAAGTGAGAAAGTCCATAGTTCGCTCCGAATTCTACTCCACTTTTCTCTCTCAATTTGTTTTTCTTCTCTCCTAAATTTTTTTAGCGATTTTTTTGGCGTTTCTTGTAAATGTGAGAAGTAGATAGATTCGAAGAAAAAAAANAATAGATTCGAAAAAAAAAAAAAAAAAAAAAACTTGCCGGTGCATTGATTCGTGAATCAGCCATCTTCTTCGAAGTTTTTGAGGAAGATCAAAGAAATCAAAAGGAATTTAAATATGTCAGGTCCACTTGATCGGTTTGCTAGGCCATGTAAGAGATCTGATTTTGTGTTTGTTTGAATCCTTTGATTCTTTATTTGTGATTTTTTAATGGAAATTTTCTATTTTTGTTTCTGGGTTAAACAAATTTCTAGGTTTTACTGTATCAATAACTTCGAAATTCAAGAAATTTGAGTTCTAAAATTGAAAATCGAAATTTTTGTGTGTTTTTGCTTTATCTTGTGTTTGATTTTAAGTTTATTGAGCTGAATTCAATAGTTGAATAGAGAAATTTATGGGTCTCATTAAGTTTGAACAGCTTTTGCTTCAGGTTTTGAAGGATTATTGAGTAGTGATGAGAAGAAGGAAAGAAAGTCAGACTTTGAGAATTCTGAGGATGAGAGGAGAACTAGAATTGGTTCTTTGAAGAAGAAAGCTATTAATGCATCTACTAAGTTTAAGCATTCTCTTAAGAAAAAGAGTGGAAGAAGAAAAAGTGATGGCCGAGTGAGTTCTGTCTCCATTGAAGATGTGAGGGATGTTGAGGAATTACAAGCTGTTGATGCGTTTCGACAAGCTTTGATAATGGATGAGTTGCTTCCAGATAGACATGATGATTATCACATGATGTTGAGGTTTTTGAAAGCAAGGAAATTCGATATTGAGAAAGCTAAGCAAATGTGGGCTGATATGATTCAATGGAGGAAGGAGTTTGGTACTGACACTATTATTCAGGTATGCTACTTTTAGCAGAAGATAGTGTGAATCTTTTGTTTTGGATTGTGTTTTCTAACTTTTTGTTTGTCTCAACAGGATTTTGATTTCGAAGAGATTAATGAAGTTTTGAAACATTACCCACATGGTTATCATGGTGTTGACAAAGAAGGCAGGCCTATATACATTGAAAGGTTGGGGAAAGTTGATCCTCACAGACTTATGCAAGTTACAAGCATGGATCGATATATAAGATATCATGTAAAAGAGTTTGAGAGGAGCTTTATGATCAAGTTTCCTTCCTGCACAATTGCTGCAAAGAAGCATATTGATTCGAGTACAACTATTCTAGATGTTCAGGGAGTGGTAATTCTATTTTACACTTCGAGTTATTATTCTCTATTTCAGGGTGTTGTAAAATGGGTTTTGCTCATGTATTTTCTTACTTCATATCATTTTCAGGGATTGAAAAATTTCACCAAGTCTGCTCGAGAGCTTATCACACGATTACAAAATATTGATGGAAACAATTATCCTGAGGTACTTGTTATTTGGAGCTTGTAGTACTTAATCTCCAGTCTATGTCTGGGACGTCAGGTATCATATGCTAATCTTGGCGTAATGTTGTTTTACGCAGACTCTCCACCAAATGTTTATAATCAATGCAGGCCCGGGATTTAGGCTGCTCTGGAACACTGTCAAGAGCTTTCTAGACCCGAAAACATCTTCTAAAATACATGTATGATAGATCTTAATTATCTGGTTTTTATCTCTGTTTAACTACTTGTCTTCAATTATATGGAATTCAATCTGGACTATTCTATTGTAATGTAGGTCCTCGGATACAAGTATCAGAGCAAATTGCTTGAAGTTATTGATGTCAAGTATGTAAACCCTGACTTTCTGATTCTTTTTTCTTACAGTGTTCTATCTCAAGCTGCATTGTTTTTTGCTTAAGTACTAAACTGTGTCCGTTTTTTACAGCGAGTTGCCTGAGTTCTTGGGAGGTGCATGTACTTGCGCAGATCAAGGTGGTTGCATGCTCTCTGATAAGGGACCATGGAAAAACCCGGAAATTGTTAAGGTCATTTGATTGACTCATCTCTTTTTCCGTAAGATTTATATTAACCATCCAGGTTGGATTCTAAAAAAACTAGTTACCTTAACATTATTTCAGATGGTGCTTCATGGAGGAGCACATCGAGCGAGGCAGGTGGTGAAAGTATTGAACAGCGAGGGGAAAGTCATTGCTTATGCAAAACCATCATATCCATGGGTATATGTAGTTTTTAATTTCTAGAACTAGTCAATCTTTACGTTGTAGCTGATTTTATGGGGTCTAAACACTGGATCTTTCATAAACACAGATAAAGGGTAGTGACACTTCCACTGCAGAGTCAGGATCTGATGCCGAAGATATTGGGTCTCCAAAGGCTATAAAGAGTTTCTCTCATCTCCGTTTAACACCTGTTCGTGAGGAGGTGAACTTGTTTTTCTTATCTCTCCTAGTTACATATCAGATTCTGGATTGTGCAGATGTTAATTGATTGAGATTTTGCAGGCAAAAGTAGTTGGTGAAACGAGCTTAGCTGGTAGTTTTCCAGGTTATGATGAGTATGTACCGATGGTTGACAAAGCCGTGGACGCAACCTGGAAGGTTAAACCCGCCATCCAGAGAGTGGCCTCAAAAGGTTAGTCAGCTATTATATGGTATATGTTCAAGTTAGCTCCGGTATAGCACTAAATACTTGAGGGAACAGATTGAAATTTTGACAAAACTAATCTTAGAAGGATTGATTTTATATGAATTACCTATTCCTTGTTAAAATAGGATTGTATTTGGAGCTGGCTTATATATATCTACGTGAAAAAACAGAGCTTATTAAGGATTATTTGTTCGTTTATCTAATTCTATCAATCTGTCTTCTTTCAGGGGCTTTAGTGTCTCCCATCGTACCAAAGGATCCCGAAGGCATCAAAACCAGAGTCTTTGTAATGTTTATGGCATTCCTGATGGCAGTTTTCGCATTCTTCCGAACATTATCTTACCGTGTGACCAGGAAACAGTTACCGGCTCCAACTTCCCCACCAGAAACTCAAGGCAACGCAACAGAACTTGGTTCTAATGGAGGAGCTCAAGAGGAGTCTCGTCCTCCTTCTCCTGTACCAGAACTCACAGAAACCGATCTCTTAAACTCTGTGATGAAGAAACTGACCGAGCTAGAGGATAAAATCGGAACCCTTCAATCAAAGCCATGTGAGATGCCATACGAGAAAGAGGAATTGTTAAACGCAGCTGTTTGCAGAGTAGATGCACTTGAAGCAGAGCTCATAGCTACTAAGAAAGCACTTTATGAAGCTTTGATGAGACAAGAGGAGTTACTTGCTTACATTGATCGTCAAGAAGAAGCTCAATTCCAGAAGATGCAGAAGAAGAAGAAGCATCTCTTTTGCTTCTAAACCTTTTGCTTTTTCCCGAGAAAATCAGCTTCAGAAATCAAAATCTTTCTCTCCTTCTCACCTTGTTTCTTTCTTATGTTCAAAAGAAAAGAGAGAAGAACAAAACTTACAAATCTGATTTAATGTTTAAAGCTAATACAGAGACTCTTTCCCTTATGTTGAGCCGACTCGTTATATATAAATACATGTTTTAAATTTTATAGTCATATAAAATCTGTAAGCTTGATGCAAAAGAAAAACTTTTCTACTATGAAATTGAATTATTTTAATAAAAATATAAAAACTTAAGGATGTCGCCATCAAAATAAAACTATTTGCCAAGTATTTTTATTGTCTTGGGAATTCACTTTTTGGTTCGGTCGATTCTTTCGGTTCTAGAAATATGATAACTAGATAGGTATCTAGTGAAATTTGGTGGTTGATTTTTTCGGTTCTAGAAATATGATAACTATATAGGTATCTATTTGGTTCGATTCGATCACATTACTATACAGTGGTTACAGAAATTTTACTATACAATAAAAACTTGTTAGTCTGGAAATAGCTCCAAATTCTGACGGAAAATAAAATCTGAAGCAGCTTTAAGCTCAGAATGGTAATCAAATTCGAGTCTCTCCAAATTAATGTCTTGAAATCACTTTTTTGGTCAATTTTATTTTTAGTTTTCCAATAATAATTGGATCGACAAAACTCGATCTGTAGTCAAACTCTTTCAAAACCCATATCCTCCCTTTTTTTCTTCCACTTGTATTGGAAAAAGATCGAAGTGACCACTACTATTGGGTTTGTCATCAGCATATTTTGAAATCATTAATTCATCTATAATATTTTTTAAATGTTAATAGACATGGAAATTTATAATATTTCTATAAAAGAAATTTTATTTTATCAGAATTATCTTTGTTTAGAGATTATTTATCAGGATTCTGTTATCCATATGGTGTATATTGTGGCCACATATCCATATAGTGATAATCCTTGAAGCTTATCAAAAGTTATTTCCATTTTTTTTTCTTAAATTGTTTTCATGTTTTTTTTTTCTAAGATCATATCATTCTCAAGTTATATGAAAAAGAAATGGAGATAACAATATCACAATTGTGCTCTCAAGTTAAATTGCCAATCTCTTCTTCTTCATCATCATTGTTTTGTTCATATGGAAACAGTAAGAAGAACTCTCTGAATGGAGCTGTTTCAGTAAATTCCATCAAAGAGATTGATCAGTTCATCAGTATAAGCTACACTGCAAAGAGAAAACTTAGAAGCCACGCGCCGGTGGTGAGAACAACACGCGCCTCCGTAGATGAGAATCAGTCTCCAACTTCCAATGTCACAAGAGAAAGGTGGCTTCTCCAACCCGTTGGTAAGCTTTTAACAATAATTGATCTTGTTAGACTTTGATTGCTAGCATAATAAGAATGTTAGCATTAGCGGTTGATTATTTTACTACTAATCGAATATGCATTTGAAACTCGCGGTTAAAATGAATGTTTGGAAATCAGCGGTTAAAAATGTACATTTGTACTTATTTACGAGAGAATTTAACCGTGGTTTCCAAACAAACTTATTTATGGAAGTTTAATTGATCTTGTTAGACTTTGATTGCTAGCATAATATGGATGTTAGCATTAGCGGTTGATTATTTTACTACCGATCAGATATGCATTTGAAACTCGCGGTTAAAATGAATGTTTGGAAATCAGCGGTTAAAAATGTGCATTTGTACTTATTTATGGGAGAATTTAACCGTGGTTTCCAAACAGACTTATTTACGGAAGTTTAATTGTTGTATCCAAACGGATTTACTGATGGACATTTACTAACCGCTATCTTTAACTATCTGTTTTCAAACGTCTTTCTATTTAATCGCTCATTTTTGTTTTAACCATTTTGTTTAATCGGAATCATCAATCACACCTTTAATATTTGAGCAAGTTGCGTTTTGTGTATGGTGCGGACAAGGGTTTGCATATGACACAAAACGATAATTTGCATATAGTGCGGACAGCGGTTTGAATTCAAACCGCTGTCCACACGATTCACAAAACATTGTTCATATCATATACACACCGTTGTTCGCATAATAATTAAACTGGTGTTTTCTCTACCAATATCATGGAATTTTGAAATCTACATAACTAATAAATTCAATTACTATCCTTAATTTGATTAAGTTCAATACAATTAATTAACGTTTAATGTATTTCGGTTCAGGCTTTAAATATTTTAAGTTTATGAAAATAATTATTAGGAGATGGAGACACAAGACACATTGGTTACAAAGTGGAAATGCCTGCTCCTTTTGAGATCACTTCAGTAAGAGAATTACACAACAAAGTTGATCAAATCTTTAGTTATAATTATAACTATAATATTATCTATAATGTTCAGCTAATTAAAATGTACTTTGAACTGCAGGGTCAAGTTACAGTCGGACGTCTACCGGAAAAAGCTGACGTAGTAATTCCTGTGGCCACCGGTATTACTCTATTCATGAAGTTGATATCAATCAGTTTGGCATAGTTTTTAGTTTTCGGTTTTGAGTTGGAGTTGTAATGAAAATACATATGTCTGGATTGATTCTTAATGTGGTTGGTTTTGGATTTGGATTTATGCGGATTAAACACTCTTACTCTGTGAACCGCAGTATCAGGAGTGCATGCGACAATCGATACAAAAGGGGACAACCTTCTTGTGACTGATATGGGTAGCACAAATGGTACATTCATTGAAGACAAACGTCTAACTCCTGGTATTGCTGTTCCTGCTTTTCCCGGAACTCGAATCACCTTTGGTATGCCAATTTTTTCGTATGTTGTCATTGTTAGAATATCTCATATCGGTTAAATTTGTTATTCTTAGACAATATAGAAATATGTAGCATTCCTCTTTCTTGAGCTAGTTTTTAGGCGTGGGTCAAGTTCATATTAATATGATATCAGAACTCATGTCTGATCTGATTGTAGACCACACGTGGATGTTTTCTACAAACATCACATTTTAGATGTCCACTCCTAAACGTAAAGAGTGTGTTAGAATATCCCACATCGATTAGGTTTGTGATTCTTGGATAATATATAAGTATGTGATAATCTTCTTTCCACTGAGTTAGCTATTGGATGTGAGTTAGGCTCATACCAGAGCGGCCAAATTTTGGTTTTGATTTATTTACTCTTTCTTCAACTATTCCTTTTGCGTTTTTCAGTCCCGAGTTCAATCTAATCGATGATATTCATTTTCTTTCGGTTTTTTCAGGTGATACAAACCTAGCAATTTTTCGTGTTTTCAAGCTCCAAGATAGTGAAGAAGAATCAACAGAGAAACCAACCACGGAGTAAAACACAAAACCTCAGAAACGGCTTCTCTTCACTTGCAAATTACCAAAAGGTGTAGCAGAAACACCAAATTGTTTTACAACATTGTGGAACTCTTTTGATATGTTAACAAATATTGTACTTTGTTTATATAAATATTATAACATATATATTTTGGTTTAGTTCAAATTAAGTGTAATGGTATTATGAATGGTATAACATAAGCTTTCATATTTTTCTCTCGAGGGACAAACAACATTTACAAAAAAATAAAGCTTCACATTTTTAATCTTGAAAAGTCTTTTGAATAATATATATATATATGTGTATATATATGGATTCTTAATATATATATATATATATGTCCAAGCTTCTTCATAGTCTTGTGGAAAATCATCAAAGTCTTTCAGAATCCAAAAAACTGAAACATAAAAAAATAAATATAAATATTTATACGTAAAAGCAAATGTGAATCATTTTAAATAAAAGTGTTTTAAAATGTGTTGAATTTATTACCTTCTTCTTCTTTTTCTTCTTCTCAATATAAGCCATTATCTCATGCTGCTTAATCAAGGTTTCGTCCAAAATCTAGAAATTTCAACAAATAAATTTATTTATAACATAATTATGAAAAATTTATTTTATTATAAATATTATTACAGTTAAACCTCTATATATTTAAACTTTTTATGAATTTATACTGTTATTATTTATTTATTTATCTATACATTAATATTTGTTAATTTTTAGAAATATTTACAACACAAGAATTTTTTTTAAATAGTTATAAAAAGTATAGAATTTTATAGAATTATTTACTAAATTGTTTAAGTTATGTATCCAAACAAATTATTAATTTATTATGTTATTGGGACTAAATTCTATAGAGATTGTACTAAAGTTTTTTGTACATACCTTTTTAGTCTGAGCTAATTGATTCTCTAGCTCATCCACACGGCTAAGAGCAGCGTTAAGAATCTGTTCTTTCTCCGGCGAGAAAGTTGCTGGCTGGTTGTCAAGAGACCTACATTTCTCCTCCAACTCAGCCATTCTCTTAATCATCGACATATACTCTTGGCTTGACACCATTGTAGTCTGTCCTTTCTCTACTTCACCACCGTAAATTGCAGCTTCAGTGAGCCTCCTTGGCATGTTCTTTGTTAACCTCACCACTGTCATTAGCCCCATCATCAACGACATTACGCCGCCGAATAAATATCCTTCTCCTCCTTTCCTCTGTGATGGCTTCACAGCAGAGTACAAAACTGCACCATCAGAAACACAGAGAGGTAAATGAGTGGTATGTTAGTTGCAGAGTGTAGCGGAATTTGCAAAATTCACTGCTTGTGTGATTAGGAATCAATGCTTTTCTGTAATCTAACCTTCAGGCTCGGGAAGCTTTGGTTTGTGGAGATTTGTAGACCAAGTAGAAGAAGCCTCCACAGTTTTTGCAATCACTGGTACAAATGCCTTGTTCTCTGCATCGAGTTTGTTCTTCTGCAAACAGGACTTTAAATCAATCAAACACAAATCTATAGAGAAAGTGAAGTAAAGAAGTAATAACCTTTATAAACAAAAGAATGAAACTCACCTCAATGGAATCACAAGTCTTCAAGTTGTTTCAAGGAAAAGATAAGAGAAAGTTTGAGACTCTACAAATGTTTTGAAGTCTTTAAATATGAAACATATTAATTGGTTTTTTTTTCTTACCATTGTTGTGGTTTCGTCAACTGAGATTGTCTTCTCTTCAATGTTTGACAATGTCTTCCTTGAACACTTTCCTTCTCCATTTTGAACCATCTGTATATGAAGTTTAAGATTCTGCTTTTTAGTTCATTGTTTCGTTAAACCAAATTATGAAAATTCTCTATTAGCTCAAAGTACCTTGAAGATTTCAGGGTCGTTCCATGGACCTTTGTCTGAACGCATACATCCACCTTTGTCTGCACAAGTGCAGTTACCACCCAAGAACTCAGGAAGTTCACTAGAACACACACACACACACACACAAAAACAGTAAGTTTCAATTTATGAATGTTAAGACTATGATGCAGAGTTATGGAGTTCTATATCTCTCTTACTTGGAGTCAATAATCTCAAGCAGTTTGCTCTGGTATTTGTTGCCAAGAACCTGCACATGAGTGACATGAGCTTTCAAGTCAGTCATAGACCTTAACATTATGATCTTTTGGAGTAATCAAAACCGCAAAGAAAAATTGCTTACGTGAATCTTTGCAGTGGTCTTTGGGTCAAGGAAAGATTTCACAGTGCTCCACAGAAGCCTGAATCCAGAACCAGCGTTGATAATGAACATACGGTTCAATGTCTATAATCCATAAACACAAAAACAAATCTCAGTACGGTCTTGAGTGTAAAGTGATGATATGCAGAAACCATTAAAATCATCATAGTAACCTCAGGGTAGTTGTCACTATCAATCTTCTGAATACGCTGAAGAAGATCCCTTGCAGCCTTGCTGAAGTTTTTCAACCCCTAATCCAAAAACAACACCCAAAAATGACTCATTCCTTTCTCACTTTCTTTGATTTGAATACAGATACATGTGTGGTAAGAGACTAGAGAGCATACCACGCCTTGCACATCCAAGATCGTGGTACTCTGATCAATATGCCTCTTGGCAGCAATGGAACAAGCTGGTAATTTGATATTGAAAGTCTTCTCAAACTCTCTCACATGGTACTTGACATACCTATCGATTGTAGTGACTTGCATCAGCTTTGTGGCATCCACTTGGCCTAGCCTCTCAATGTAAACAGGTCTTCCATCTTTGTCAACCCCATGGTAACCTTGAGGATAGTACTTGATGACTTCATCGATTTCCTTAAAATCAAAGTCCTTTGGAAGAAGAAGAAGAAGAAGAAAGAATCAGACTTAAATCAAGGAGATGCTAAAGGGAGAAACAGAGAAGATGATATTGAAATTAACCTCCATGATTGTGTCAGCACCAAACTCTTTCCTCCAATGGATCATATCATTCCACATTTGCTTTGCTTTCTCAATATCAAACTTCCTTGCCCTCAAAAACCTCAACATCATGTGATGATCATCATGTTTCGAAGGAAGAAGCTCATCTAATATAAGAGCTTGACGGAAAGCATCAACAGCTTGAAGCTCTTCAACATCAATGTCATCAACAATCGAAACAGACATAACTCGGCTGTTCCTTCGAGTTCTCTTGGTAAAAGAGTGTTTGAATTTGTTCGACGCATTGATTGCTTTCTTCTTCAGGGAACAAAGCTTTGTCTTTTTGTCATCCTCTGAGCACTCATGATCTGCAAAACGAAAACCTTAAATCTCAGAATCTTGATGTTTCATTTTCATTGTATAAAGCTTCAATTTCGAACATAGTTATCCTCTTTACCGAGCTTATTATGCCGATCCATATGAGCAGACATCGTATCCGCCATGGTTCCTGGATTTCAGCTTCTGCTGCCACATAAACACATAAATACCAATTATAACAATCTCCAAAACACAAAGAACTCCACAGAAAACCACAAAATCCAATCTGATTTCATCAAAAAAGGGTTTAGAAAACAATCAATAAAAGAAGAATCAAAGAGACCCATTTAGACATTTGATCATACAGTTCTTATGCATACATAATCAATAAGACATTATAATCATAAGAACAACTTAAGAAACCTAAAACAGAGATTCATAAAACAACTGAAACAATCAAAGACATTGTTCATAGAGATTCAAACGCACGTTTAATCGGAATATTCAAACATTTAAGCAATTAAGAAAAAAAGATTGTTATTGATTTGTTTCTTTACCGATAAAAGATCAAAGCTATGCTAAAGAAGAAGAAAGAAAGAGAGGTGTATATAAATCTCTAAATCTCTATCTAACTCCTAAATTTAGAAGAGAATCAAATCTAGAAGAGAGAGAAAGCTTAAGAGGGTTTTACCTTGTTTTGAAATCTAAGAGAGAGAGAGAGAGAAAGAATTAGATTAATCCATTAAAAGGGTTTTCGTAAAGGTCAAATCTTTTTTGTTATGAATATAATAAATGGAACATTTTGATTTGTAAGAGAAAAGAGATCAAGGAAGAGAGAGAAGAGGAAGAAGAAGAAGCCATTTATAGGAGGAAGAAGAAAGGCGCGTGCTTTGCCGTTTTTCTAGTTAGGAATTGAGATTATAAAAATAATAAACATATTTAAACATATAAGTATAAAATTCATTGTTATTACAATTAAATTTTTAAAAATTATTATAAAAATATATATACTGTTATATATAATAATTTTAAAAATTAATGGTAATAAATAATTTATACTTCAAAAAATTATAAATATTATATACTTAAAATATAATAAATAATATATCAAATCAAATCTCTTGCAAAAAAGATATAAATACTATGTCTTCTAAAAAGATGTATTAGAAGTTAGAGAACTAAGAGTGTCCAAATGGGTAAAAAGTGATGGTTCAACCCAATCCAATCCGTACCCATTAACTCATTGGAGTTGAAACTTTTGATCTTAATGGGTTAACAAGTTTAATGGGTTGATGGGTTAAATGGTTATGGGTTGGAATAGGTTGAGTTCTAATGGGTTAATGGGTCGAAATGGGTTAACCCATTAACTTGTTAACATTTAAAATTTGAACCACAAACCAACTCATTTTTCTCTCTTTATTTTTTTACAATCTCCTCATTTTACTTTTTTCCTCTTTTTTACTCTCTATTCTTTTTTACTTCTCTCTCATCTTTTCCTCTCTCTATTATTTTTAGATTCTCTTCTCATTTTACTCTCTTCTCTTTTATTATTCTCTCTCTCCTTTTTTCTCACTATTTTTTACTTTCTCCTCATTTTACTCTCTCTTCTTTTTTTACTCTCTCTCCTTTTTTTTACTTTATCTCCTTATTTTTACTCTCTCTACTCTTTTTTACTTTATTTCCTCTTTTTTACTTCTCTCTCCTCTTTTTTTACTTTCTCTCCTCTTTTTACTCTCTCCTCTTTCTATTCTCTCTCCTCATCTTACTCTCTCTCTCCTCTTTTTTACTCTATCCTCTTTTTACTCTCTCTCCTCTTTCTACTCTCTCTCCTCATCTTACTCTCTCTCTCCTTTTTTTACTCTCTTTCCTCTTTTTTACTATATCTCCTCTTTTTTACTTTCTGTCATCTTTTTATTTCTCTCTCCTTGTTTTACTCTTTATATTTTTTCTCAATCTCCTCATTTTACTTTCTCTCTCTATTCTTTTTACTCTCTCTCCTCATTTTACTCTCTTCTCTTTTGTTACTCTTTCTCCTCTTTTTCTTACTATTATTTACTCTCTCTTCTCTTTTTTACTCTCTCTCCTTTTTTACTTCTCTCTCCTCTTTTTCACTTTCTCTCCTCTTTTTAACTTTTTATATTTTTTACTCCCTCTCCTCTTTCTACTCTCTCTCTTTATTTTACTCTCTCCCCTCTTTCTACTCTCTCTCCTATTTTTCACTCTCTCTCCTTTTTTTACTCTCTCTCCTCTTTTTTATCCTCTCTCCTCTTTTTTACTCTCTCTCCTCTTTCTACTCTCTCTCCTCATTTTACCCTCTCTCCTCTTTTTTACTTTCTCTCCTTTTTTTACTCTCTTTCTTCTTTCTATTCTCTCTCCTCATTTTATTCTCTCTCTTCTTTTTTATTCTCTCTTCTCTTTTTTTCTTCTCTCTCTTTTTTACTTCTCTCTTATTTTTTCTCTCTCTATTTGTAAAACAACTAAATTCAAGTATTAAAATGAAAACAAATAACTAAAAAATCTCAACAATTATTATAAAAGATAAAATAATTAAGCTATTATATTTCCCAAAAATAGTTAACGGGATATTCACGAACCCGCGCAAACCTATTAAATAAAATGGGTAACGGGTCAACCCAACCCATTAAGTAAATGGGTAATGGGTTAACCACAACCCATTAACACTTAAACCCATTAGATAATGGGTTGGATTGGGTTGGGTTTACCCATTTTGACACCCTTATTGAGAACTATATATTACTTCTTATTTTTGATTTTTAATTCATTTTATGTGAGGTGAAAAATAAGCTTAAAAATTTGTGTGTTACTTTCCATGTAGAGTGATTTAAGCTAATAACAATAGATAACTCAAAAATTGTAAAAGTAACAATAATAAATTTTAAATTGGTAAAGTAACAATGATTTCTAGTTTTGTCTTTACCCATTTGAGTGATGATAACAAGTTATGTAGATCGGTAAAATTTTGTTTGTCACGTTAACAAATTGAGTATACATAAGTAACATAGAAAAATAAGAAAAATAAGAGGGGATTGATGTTCTGATAATGATTGTATTTACAGAATAGTTAACAATATAATACAAATTATAGACGATACTAAATTGTATAAATTGGTAATTGAGGATTTTTGACGATAACTATAAATATATTACAATAAAGTTGTAAACAAACATACAACACAAATTAAAAACTCATGATAATATTGTTGACAAAGTTTTCTATAATAAATAATAAAAATGTATATATTTTGACACAAACACACAAAATTGTAAGATATGAGTAAAATAGTAAAAAAAAAATTGCAATGTCATATTTTTCTCGCTTGCTGTTCTCTCAATTTGAAACTTATATGTTGTTATGCAACCAAAATTTCTTTCTCAATACTCTAAAAATAATTTGCATTGTGATTTTGTTAAATAGTCAATAATTGTATACACATTATTTTTCATCCTTAAACATTTCTCAATAACTATGAACTAATAATACATCAATAATTTAAATAATGAAAGAATATAGTCTGTCTACCCAGGAAAAAACTAAACTTTGTAACTTTATTAGGCAAAAATAGAAAAAGATATTAATAAATTTATATTATGTTTTCACCATTAATTTAATATGTAATAATTTACACAAATAAAAAAGATATATACGAATTAGAATAATGTATATTTTTCAACTTAACTCAATTTCTGATAAACAGTATCTACGAAGGAAGTACATCATTCACAAATACTACTTCCCTAGATAGACCTCTAACTTTGCGGGCTAAAAAATTCGCCTTACGATTAATGGCCCGAGGAATCAAATCAACAGTACAGAGACAGAAGGATCTCCTAAACCTTGAGAAATCTTCCAGATAAAGAAAGAAAACTGGCCAGTCCGACGGATCTTCAGTCATCTTCATCAATTTTGAGCAGTCCACCAAGAACTCAACTTCAATAATATATTTTTTCAAACAATAGAAAATAATGTAATGATCAAGAGGAGCTGGTTTTATTACTTTGAAATTGTTAAATAAATTATTTATTTCCGACAATATAATTATGAACGGCATGGCTGATAGCTTTTCGCTTGCCCCAAATAAATAAACAGAAACTAATCAAATTAAATATTTATCATTTATTTTTCCTAATTTTTTATGTCAACTAATTTATCATTTATTATTTCCAGCGAAATACAATTAATTGAATTTATTAAATTTTGTTATATGGACCGATCCAAAATCATAAATGAACACAAACTTCCAGCTCCCATATTAATTGATTTTATATTATACACATTCATGATCACACCGTTTTGGAAAAAAAAAAACAATATTTCAAAAAAATTGTGTATTTGTTTGTGTTTTCTTTTGTTATATATCTTCTGTTTTTGATAGATATCTTAGAACAACATTTTTGTAATGCCATATTTCTTCTGTTTTATAATAAATAATAATTCAAGAATCATTTTTTGTGTCAAATTAATTCATTTTTCCAAAAAATTAACATATATCTTATTCAAAAGATAAAATGTATGATAAGTAATGCTCCCTCCGTTTCAGTTTAGTTGTCATTCTAGAGTTTGCACACATATTAAAAAAATATATAAATGTTCTTTTATTCCCTTATTTGACTATTAAAATTTCAAACCATTTAATATTTTAATTATTTAAGTAGGGACAAATGAGATAATTTGTATTAAAAACTATATTAGAAAACTAAAATGATAACTAAAGTGAAACAAAAAATTTAGCATAGAATGATAACTAATATAAACGGGGGAGTAATAATAGATCATAGGCGTTAAATCTGGCAGTATCCAAAACTTATTAATATGTGTGTACAACCATTATATATCATGTATTTTAATTATATAGTAGGAATAGTAAATATTTTCTTTTATTAAAACAAGTTCTATAAATATTGAAGACGTGTGGTTCAGTGGTAAAATGTCACTTTAGCTTTTCGGAGGTACCAGAGTTCGATATCTTCCAGATGTAAAAGGAAGAAAAAAAGTTGGCTATAGATCGGACATTTGTTAATCCTATTACTAATAAAAAAGAATGTATAAGGTTGAAAAAAATCTATAAATAAAATAATCTAACTTTAATATAAGTAATATTTAAAATATTTTATTATCATAGACAAAGAAAAATGTACCAAAAATAGAAAGGACACTATTCAAGGTTAACTCTAGTTTGGGCCTTAGTGCGTTGGATCGACCTTTCAAAGGCTAAACCAAAAAAAGAATACTAATTACATGATAGGCCCGATAAAGGCCCATAAAAGCCCTTAAACCATTTTGGTTTGTTTTGGTTTACAATGTTCAAAATTTGTTTACATTGATATGAATATTTGATATGAAAATGTGAAAAACGATTTGAAAGAGGAAAAAGATAAAAGTTAGTCCTTCAACAATCCCTCAATAATTTAGCAATGTTTTGGATTTTACGAAATAATGGCAAAAGTATTTATTGGTCCTACTGTCTATAACAGGTATAAGCAACATTTAATGAAATTCTAACCATTTTTTCTCTTTTATTCATGTGTTCAATTCAAAGATATAATAAGGTATTTTAGTTTGATCATAAAGCCGACTCTCTTGCCAGGAATGTTCGAGAGATGGTGTATGATAATAGCTAAGTTCTTTATTTTGTAACCATCATATTAATCTTAATATATCATACCGTTGACAAAAAAAATAAGGTATTTTAGTTTAATCAAACGGTTAAGTTCTCCACTAAAGTTAATTTCAAGAAGTCGTGTAATCCCCACATAATGTTTAGAGGAATTAGGAAAATGACTGAACTATGAATTAAAACTTTTTGATCTAATTATGAAAAAACAACGTAATTAGGATAAAAGAAGTGATTATGTTGAAATGTTATCTCTACACTTTTTTCAGCAGAGTTTGACTATAGTTAGCCACACCGAAGTTCGACTAGTTAGTCATATACTCCCTCCGTTTATTTATAGTTGATGTTTTTAAAAAAATTGTTTTTAAAAGATTAATGCTTTGGATTTCCAACAGGTATTTAACTTGAAATTTCTTCTTTTGTCCTCAATTATTTTTTCTTTTCTCTTATTAACTATTTTTTTCAAGTAATAAATAAGGTTAAAGTGTAATTTTACAAATTTTCTTATTAAGTGTGAAAATCCTAAAACTTTAACGAATACTCCCTCCGTTTCAAAATAAGTGTTATCCTAGTATTTTGCACACAAATTAAAAAAACGTATTAAAATTTTATTATACCCCCGAAAACTAGTTGACTTTTGATATTCCTTTTTTCTTATTGGGTAATAATAAGGTTAAATTAGAAAATTAATGCTAAAAGTTACATCGTAAATCTAAAACGACACTTATTTTGAAACGAAAAAATAATCCTAAAATGACATTTATTTTGAAACGGAGAAAATAAAAAATAGAGGGAATATAATTTTGCGTGAGAATTTGAGTTATAAATTGAGTTTTATCGAATTAATAAATCTTTGATAAACAAGAAATGAACAACTTGTGCTAGTCCCACAAGTGGAGCCACTACTCGGCCAAAACATTAATTAATTTTGACGACCAAAAAAAAAAAACATTAATTAATTTATAAAGGGTATTAAACTATGGTAGTTTATAGTTTCCAAACACAGAAGAATTTTTTTTATATATTTTGATCTATCTTAGTTGGTGTTGACTTTAAAGATTGATAATTTAACTTGGATTCTTTGTCGAGTTTCGATGAAGTTTCAAAGTTCAGAGAGTTATCTTCTCATTCAAGTCTTTTTTAATATAAACAAACACAACTAGCTTCCACATTGTTGAGACTAATTTAGATTATCTTCTCTCTGTGTTGTCTGTTTTGGTTTCCTCTCTTTGATTGCAGATTTTGATCAATCCAAGGTTCTTTCTTGCACAATTGCTAGATTCAAAGACATTCTCATTCGTTTTGCAGGTGTTTTGTCTCTTTTATAAGCTTAAGATTGACTGGTTTTTTGGTTGGTTTGCAGCAATATGGATACTAATAACAATGGCCAAAACATAGTTTCAGTTTCAAGGAGTTACCAAGTTGTTATAGCAGCAACAAGAGACATGGGTCTTGGTATGAATATGAAACTTCCTTGGGATTTACCATTTGAGTATGAGTTTTTCCAAAGTGTAACAACAAGAACATTAGATCCTAAGAAGAGGAATGCAACTATAATGGGGAGATTATCTTGGGAATCTACTCCTCTTGAGATTCGTCCTTTACCGGGTCGGCTCAACATTGTTTTGACAAGATCTAGTTGTCATAACATTGCTACTAATGAGAATGTATTGGTTTGTAGTAACATGGAATCTGCTCTTGAAATGTTAGCCATGGAGCCTTATTCTTTGTCTATTGAGAAGGTCTTTGTCATTGGAGGTGGCGATTTGTTGAGGTTTGTATCATCCCCTTTCTACATTTAGAAAACAATTGTTGTTAGATTTGAGACTTTGTACTAAGAGTAGAGGTTTGTATCAATTGTGGTTTCTCTATAGGCACTATATGAATGCACCAAGTTGTATCATCCTCTTTCTACATTGATCGATGTTTTGTTCTTTTTAGAAAACAATTGTTGTTAGACTTGAGACTTTGTACTAAGCGTAGAGGTTGGTCTTGTTGTAGGAACTATATGAATGCACCAAGTTGTGATGCTATACACTTAACCGAAATTGATATAAGTGTGCCATGTGATGCATTTGCACCAAGAGTTGATACTTCTCTATACCATCCATGGTACTCATCATTTCCAATTGTGGAAAATGGAATTCGATATAGCTTCAACACATATATCCGAAGAAAAGATTCGATTTCGGGATTCGATGAAAAGAAGCAGTACTCGTTCTTGCCAAAGATGGTTTATGAGAGACATGAAGAGTTTGGTTACTTGAATCTTGTTCAAAACATTATATCTAGTGGAGACATGAATGACAATACTAGACTTTCTAGATTTGGTTCTCAGGTTGATTGTTGTTTCATTCTTGGTTTAAATGTGTTTCTCCTTTAATTGAGCTTACATATCATCTGTTTTGATTCATTTACAGATACGGTTCAATCTGCGCAAGACATTCCCACTTCTAACAACTAAGGTATGTCTTCTTTATTACATATACTCACTTCTGTTTCAGCTCCAATGAATCTATCTTTAGTTGGTCATAGAGATTGATCTGTTCGTTTTTTCTATATATTTTCTTGCAGAAAGTATTCTGGGGAGGCGTCGTAGAGGAGATCCTACAACTTATTAATGGTTCAACCAATCCCAAGGTAAAACCAAAAGAGACCTTTGTGTTGCTACCCAAAATCCTTGTGTTCAAGATTAATTGTGGGCATTCGAGGATTTGATTCGGTTTTGGGTAGGAACCAATTAGTTTGGGTATTTCGGGTAGAAGAGTTTTTAATCCATATAAGTATCGAAACAATTTTGGTTCGGTTTCGGATCGCTTCAAATAAAACTTTTAAAAACTGAAAAATATTTAAATACCGAAAAAAACACGAATAACCAAAAAATACATGAATACCTGAAGTTACCCCAAAAAATTTAAATATTACAAAAATTATTCGAAATACCTACAGATTATTTAAAATGTTATACCTAAAATACTTGAAATATGTGTGTATAATATATATATATATATATATACATGTATTTGGCTACCTAATCGGGTATCAATTCAATTCTGGATATATTACCTGATACCCAGAGGTATAAATTTATAAAAAAACAATAGGGTATTTTTTTTTCCGGGTGTACCGGATACCTTTAGTTCAGTTCCGGTTTTAGTATTTGGTTCTAGGGATTATGTCCAAGGCCATTCAAGATTATGATTTTCTTTGTTTATATATTGATAAAAATCCGAGATTGTAACACATTATATCTCAGGGAAATGGAACTAATCATGTATGGGACAGTGATGAGGCCAAAGAATATCTTGACAGGCAAGCACATAACCACAGTTTTAGAAAGAATGCTGCAGAAGAAAATGGAGACAACCCATTCTTATATGGACTCCAATGGAGACATTCTGATGCAAGGTTTGTGGTTATCTTGTCCTTGAATGATTATTTCATAAGTTTACTTCTTTGACTTTTTGGGTTTTACATTTTCCAGTCAAGTATTTAGTCAGCTTTCTGATGTTATAAACAAGATTAAGAACAAATCTTATGATCAAAGAATCATGCTTTCGACGTCTAACTCCACAGAGAATCATGCTTTTGTACAGGTAAGCTAGTTTTGGTTCATTTTCTTCTTGTCTTTAAACTTGTTACATTTTCATTGTAAAATCATTTCAAATGGTTTTTGGGTTTTGGTTGTTTTTGCTAGTTCTATGTAGCAAATGGTGAGCTTTCATGTCAAATCTACCAGAACTTAATTGAAGCAAGTCTTGAGATTCCTTTTAGTATCGCTGCGTACTCTCTCTTGACATGCATAATTGCTCATGTTTGCGGTATGTACATATTTTGTTACTTCTTGAATTTTCAACTCAAAACTAATTGATAATAAGTAATATGATAATGAATATTATATGAGCTTAGAAGTAACCTATTTCCGATGTGGGTATAATGGAAGCAGTTCGAATCCATCATCTCAGAAACACTATAACAAAACTTACGGACTACATATCAATTAATTACACTGATTAGTGAATAATCATATCCGTGAAAATATGTCTGTTAAGCTAACTTTGATATCGTATTAGAATTTATGGGTTTCCAACTCAAAACCAATTATAATAAGTATAGAAGTTCATTAACTTTGTATCTTAGTTTAGAAAATACTTGAACTTTCCGATATGAGATATTCTAATAGAAGCATCTGCGCGGTATTTTTGTGTTAACAGATCTTGTAGCTGGTGATTTCATCCATGTAATTGGACAAGCTTTTGTTGATACAACTCACATTAAGGCTATACAAAACCAGCTTCAAATCTCTCCAAAACCCTTCCCGGTCAGTACTAAAACTTGTTCAAATATTACCTTAATTTTGCTCTTTACTCATTTACAATCTCATTGCTTTTATCTCTACAATGCAAAAAAACAGATCCTGAAAATCAACCCCAAGAAAAAGAAGATCAATAACTTTGAAGCCTCTGATTTTGAACTCCTTGAGATATGACCTCTGCTTCACAAAATAGAGTTCGTTGATTGCTTATTTTTCAGTACGTATTTTTTTTATTAATAATTGAATCGATAAGTTTCTATCTATAATCGAAAAGCTGAAATAAATAGAATGTTATGGAATTCTAACTCAAAATGAATTGTCTTAACCACAAATGACAATTTATATATCAAAAGATACAGAAAATATATATTTCATAATTTATAAAATGGACAAAATTATACAAAGAGAAAAAGAAAAAAAAAGCTAAAATATCATTACATGCTTGGGCTTGTGAAATATTTTCACCCTTACATTTACAAAACACACATATCAATATGTGAATGATATTTGCATAAACTAAAGTTTTTCTCTTTTTTTTTTCTTTTTCTTTGTTTTTAAAAAATATTTTTACAATATTTAGACAAAACAAAATTCTTCATCTTTTTGGTTTCTCCTCTGTCTGGCAATGAAAGACTCAATCTTGTACCTAAGTTCTTCATCAGTATAACACCTATCAGAAGATCTCTCTGTCTCTGATCTCTTCAATTTTGCACAAGAACTCTTCTTCGAAACCTCGAGATTCTCCGATTGACTCCTTTCGTAAGTCTTCATTGGAATTTCTTCTTTTTGAACAATGATTTGCTTGTGAGATCTCTTCACAGTTATGTCCTTCTCCACCATAATCTGTTTTCCTTTGCTCTGTTTCTTATCTTCACTGCTCTGTTTTGCTCTGTTTTCTTCAGTGCTCTGTTTTGTTCTGTTTTCTTCAGTGCTCTGTTTCTTTGCTCTGCTTTGTCTTTTATCTTCATTGCTCTGTTTTGCTCTGTTTTCTTCAGAGCTCTCTGCTTCTTCTCTCTGTTTTTCTCTGCAGATCACATCGGTTTGTAAACTCCGGTCTCTTCTTGAGCTTTGTCGAACAAATTCATCGAGAAAATCATTGTTGTTTCTCTGTGAATTCGGTTGTTGATTTGCAAAAAACCCGCATTTGACGACTAGAGTGATGACTATTGCATTCCCCAAGATGAAAGCAAGATGACGATTGACTAGAAAACCAGAGAGACCAAAGCTCTCAAATGTAATGACTAGTTGATAACAGAGCTTTGCTACTGTAACCATAACTACAATGATCTCGATCGATCGGTAAAGCAAATCTAAGAGCTTTTGATTCCGAGATTTCTTCATGACAGTGTTCATCTTTCTTGGTTTAGCCTTGTGAGTACTAAGTGAATCCATTGGAAAGGTTTGATAGAGTGAAGAGATATTGATTTTGAGTTTTTGGAAGAGAATAAAATAAAACAGAGGAAAAAACAGAGTAGAGAGTGAATCTGTTTTTCTCTTTGTGTTTTTGGTTGTTTTATTTTGAGCTTGAGAATGAAACTTTGTAATGTGAGTATTTATAAAGAGACTCACTTAGTGCATTTGCTTTCTTTATCAGAGCACCATTTCATTTTTTCTTTTTTATAAATTGAATTAAAGTTATTTTGTTATTATACAAAATAAAAAGTTAATTGTTCTTTCATCCTTAAATAAACTAATGGAAAAACCAACAAAAATCTTAGACTTGTGTCCAAATATTATCAAGTGAATCCATTACCTTGTCCAAATATGTTGAAATGTGATATTATATTCAAATAAAATCGTAAAATTTTGTGCTTTCTTTTTTTGTCAATATTAGACCACAACTGACCGGTCATTAGCCAAGTTCCTACATAATAGTGATGGTGGGATATAAACTTATATCATAAAACTTGTACACAACAACCAAACCATAGTAATTATATGTTTTTGGTCAATATTAGCTAAATTGTCTATTTCTATAATTATTTCCTCCACAATTCAATTCCAGAAATCATGTAATCTTTGTTATAGAGTTTGGATTATGGATGAGAGTTTGTCGAACTAACTGGTGACAACAACAAAATTATGTTGATGTTGTACTATATAGTGAGATATCATAAATAAATTTTGCATTTATAATTTGAAAAGAAAATTGTTTTTGGACAAAAATCTAGTTTAACACAAGAAGTAATAAATTTATTATATAAAAAAAAGTAAATGATGATAGGCTAATACTTTTGAACACAAAAAAATATGAAACAAATGTATAATTAATTATAGTTATATAACTTGGATATGTAATTCAAAATTTTGAAGAAAAAAAGAAAAAAAATTAGGTAGTTCAAAATTGTGGTTCACTGTCTTCTAGTATGTTAATTAAACAAGTAACATATTTACTTTTTTATAACATACTATTTCATCATAGAAAGTGTGCAGTTCCAAAAGGTTAGCTCAAAAGCCACATAACATTTGTCAAATAACATAATATATAATCTACTAATATTGATAATTATAATATTTCAATTTGATTTCTGTAATTTACATATTTGGCATTAATCATAAAAAGTTCATTTAAATTAAACAAAAAATGAATATATATTAACTCTCTTAGTAGCCATATACTATATACTATATACTATTTAATCAGATGGCTGAAAATAAAATACCACAAATTCAATCATTATATTGAATTTTCTAGACAACATATATAATAGCAAGTAGACAAGTGATTAATGATAAGTCCATTAAAGACAGACGCACATATACAATCAGGAATCAAATCTTACCATTTACGAGATTTATATAGGAATTTGACAAATTGACCGACCATTGTGACCTAATATTAACGTTGACAAAAAAACAATATATATAATATTATATATGGGTTAAATTCGAGATTTCGAGTAATGATAATACTTAAATCATTTGATTTTTTATAATAACAACATTAAGAAAAAAAAATTAGCATAAACAAATCCTGGTCTGAATCATGACTGAATTGTACATAGATAAATATAAATTGATAGATACTTATGTATATGCATGTGTGGGATATATTTCTCATAAAGTTATAATTAAATTAATAATAACATATATTGTTTGTTTCATTCGAAAAATAACCTCATGCACTATCTTCATCCATTTGTAATTTATTTATTCGACTTATAAAGCAGCCCACCATTGATTTTATATGTCCATTAAACATTTTCTTGATTTTAATCATAAAAAACTTAATCTCTTAAAAAAATGCAAATCACTGTATTTAAATAATATTATTGCATAAAGTTTATAGTACTTGAATGATTAGTACAATGTATGTCTATCGTGCGAAATTAAAATACCAATGGGGATATAAAGGTTTACTATTATAATGGCATACTAATGAATTTATAAAATCCTAGAGGAGATAGTAGTTTAGTAGTATTTTTTGTGCAAAACAATTTAGTAAATGTAAATTCAAGTTGTTTTCAAAGGTAAAATATGAAAAAGTATTTTCTTTACTCGGTTGTTGGATATAATAACGAAAATTTAAATTTCAGAACGTAAATTTGTAGAGGTTCAAGTTTATTGGTATTTAAAAATTTAGAGTATTGCTTATATAATAATTTAGTTGATTCTAAATTTGTTTGGATAATGAAAGATTTCCACTAATAGGATATCAAGATTTTAACTTTTCAAATCGAATTATTTTACATGATATATAAGTGTCCGACTAGTTTCAATATATGTAGATTAGTTAGGTTTATCCAAATTATCCATATAATTCAAACATAATAATTATGAAATCTATTTCATCCTTTTTAGTTCCATCCAAACATGCTACTCTCTAATATACGTATACTTTTAATTTATTATTTAATGTATAGAAGAAACCATTGCTTCTTCACTAAGAGACTAAGAAATATGGCTAATAAACTTCCACAACATCTCTCTATTAAATGTGTTTCTTTATGTCTTGTCTCTTTCAAACCAAAAGTACTTAAATATGTGGTTTTATTTCAATTTTCATTTTTTTCGTTATTGGATTCACTTTAAACTAAAAAATTTAGTCCCACTTCTTTTTTTCTTAAAAGATATCATAATTATTGCTCATGAGTGTAACGTGTCTTTCAATACTTCTTCAATCAACATTAAGCAAATCATGAACCTTTTTATGATTGTTCAATCAACAATATGCAAATAGTGAACAATTATAGTCTACATGTTCTTAGATATAAATCACTCTTATCCAGAGATAGTTGGTGTCTTGTTTCATTTTATCAATTGGTTTTATATCAATAATTAAATCGATAAGTTATAATTTGTAACCCAAATTTCTAACAATATCACATGAAGCAAACACAATTCTATAAAATTAAATTCTACTGGAAAAATAACAGAAATAAACATTTAATATTTAATTACTTTCAACAAAAACATTTTCCTATATTACCATTTACAAATTAAAGTTCATGGTTTTTTAGTTTGAAATTAATCGATAATCATAGAATTGAACAATATATTTGCAAAATGATATTAGCATTGGTTATTCAAATAAGAGAAACAAAATTTACTTAAATAAAATTTAATAAATAGGATTTAAAACAGCGAGTTAAATAATTCGTCCTTTGAATTAACGATAATAATATGAAGAAAAAAAATAGAAATATTGTGAAACATATCCAGAACACAAAATTGATAAATATGATAGATCTATTTTTTTGTCACAGAAAATACATATAACTTATTTTATCCAAGAAATATAAATTTCTTAATTATATGCTAATTTTTGTCCTTTAATACTTTTGATGTACAATTCGGACAAACCCTTTTATACTTTTGATGTGGAAATCAGATATATCTCTTCAAAATGATTACTCTTATTTGCATAGCTTGAATTGGATTATATTCTAAATATCTCTATTCAAATTTTTATTAGTCTTCCTAATTTTGTAAAAATGTTTTACAATTTCTCATCAAAATTAATTGACATAGAACAAAAAAAGAAACTTATGTATATGATATATTAGTATAGAGATTCTAATGTATACTAATTGATTTAGTATAGTAAAAAAATAATTTTTAACTTGAAATTTAAGCTAATATAAAATATATTTTAAACTATAAATACTACATAAATTTGTATTATCCTTCTACATAGAGAAATGATTGGACCTCGTGAGTCACAAGAGAATAGTGTACTTTCTTTTTACATAAAAAGGAATGAGAGCTTTATATAACTATAGACTTCTCTTTTCTTCTATCTATAATTTGAACTTAAGACTTATAGATTATGAAGCTTTACTAGTATATTCACATATATGTAGGTGATATAAGTTGATTAAATCCCCTTAGTAGGTTATTGCAAGAGATTCTCTTGACTTGTTGTCTCTTTGGCTTATAAGTTTAGAGCGAATTTAGTTACTTTTAAATAGGTTTGGGTATTTTGGATTTCAAATCTGTTTCCGATCGGATTTTCGGTTTTTCAAACTTTTAAGCTATTATTAAATTTAGATTCAGTTTGTTCGGATATCTCCTGGTTCTAGTTGGTTTGGATACCTTTAGGTTTAGATCGGTCTAGATACATATATGAAACATCAATCATCAATTAAATACTTATTAGATATCTCTTGGCGAAGTTGTTCTTTGGGCAATGAAGTCTCTTTTGGCGCTTAATATTTTGGAGGTGGAGATATCTACGAACTGCGAGATGGTGTTGAAGATCCTGAATCGTCTGGAGGAGTGGCTAGCTTTCCTTCCTTACCAGGAAGAGTTTACACGGTTGAATTCTTTATTTTCCTCTCTTTCCATGTCTGTTATCCCACGACTCTTAAATCATAAAATTGATACTCTTGCTCATCATGTCAGAGAGATAGCTTATGATTCTTAATAAACATGACTATTTTGCTTATATTATTAATATAATCTGCCGTTGACAAAAAAAAATTAAATACTTATAAGATTCTATTCGATTTCTATTCAAGATTTTTAAACTGAGTATTGGTGACAACTTCAAAATAGTGATATTTATGTATCTTGTCAAGTTGTTATGATCTTCCCTAATTTCATCTTTTATTTGTCATTCTAATTTGTTGATTTTGTAACTTTTGTAGATTTTTGTTATTTCTATAATCCTTATTTAGAAATATAATAATAGTACAAATATTTTTTTAATATTTACCTAGAAATATACACATAACTGTAGTAGATAAAATTCTCTTATTTATGTTATTCTAAGGAAAATGTATCCTTAGCCAAAAACAAAGATTCATATAAATATTAATCTGAGCCCTTTTATGGTGGCAAATCTATAAAGAACCAGAATCTAAGTTTCACAATTTTTTTATACATTGCTTTTGAATATCGCAATTTGTTATTCATTTTCAAGTTGATCATAGAGATTAGTTTAAATAAGTATATATATATATATATCTTTTACATGCATTTATAACAATTATTTCTTGCCTCCCCTGTGAGTGCATGCTGATTCAGTGTCACTAAGGTGAGTGTAATTTTATATATTTTATCAAAAACATACATATCAAAAATTAACAAACAAATTCAACTTTCTTTATCAGAAAACTATAAACAATTTCAACAATGATAAAAATAAAATTCGTACCACTGGTAGTCCTAGGCATTATTCGGTTTAGATTGATTTGATTTTGAGTGGTTACTTGTAACCATATGTATCATATTGTAATTTTTAGGTATTGTTAGCATAATTAAGTTAATTAGTGAAAATTAATTTTGATTCCTATTTGATTACTTTTGGTTCTCAGTTAAAAATTGAATCAAAAACCAAATATACCTAAATATTGGAATCATTTTATTATTTGCTAGAAATCAGAACTAAACTGAATACCTATTTTAGTTTGATTTCGTTTGATTTTCCCGGAGATAATTGGTATGGTAGACTAATGATTTACATGTAGAATTTAGTTATGGTATATTCTTAGTTTGATCTCCATAAAAGAAAGTTTTAATGAAATTACTATGATATTAAAAAAGTATGTTCTCAAGTAAAATTATGATCAAGAATTTAAATTTTCGAGTTATGAAAAAATTACATTACTTCTTCAATAGTCTAGAAAGCAATTGTTCATGAAAACAGAATTTAAAAATCTCAACAAAATAAATTGTTAAAAAAAAAAGAAATCTCCAAAAAATTATTTTAGATGAAAGAGATGAAGCAAGTGGCCTTTAGCCTAGTGGCAAGTGGTAAGTCCACTAAAGGCAGGCGCACTTGCATGTCTCGGGATCGAGTTCTACCGCCTGCATTATGCAGGAACTTGGCTAATGGGCCGGCCAGTTGTGGTCCAATGTTGACAAAAAAAAAATAAAAAAAAATGAAAGAGATGAAAAAAATATGAAATTTAAATTAAAAAATCCGATCTGCCGGAATCGAACCAGCGACCTAAAGATTACAGCAACCACTACAGTCTTCCGCTCTACCAACTGAGCTAAGATCGGTTTGTTTATTACTTTACTTATCAAATTTATATTTGTAAAATTAAGTGT
Organism: Lepidium aucheri; assembly: GCA_900406435.1. NCBI lineage: Eukaryota > Viridiplantae > Streptophyta > Magnoliopsida > Brassicales > Brassicaceae > Lepidium > Lepidium aucheri. The sequence continues at coordinate 41,768 of OVBA01000064.1, read as the reverse complement.
TTATCATGGGCCCTATATGGGCTTTTATATTCCTAGGCCCGTTTTGATTTTCAACCTTAAACTTATGAAACCCTAAATATAAAAAGCAAACCCTAACGAGCTCTCTCTCCTTCAGCCTCATCTTTCCAACCACACTACACTCGCCGTTCATTTCTCCGTCGCCGTCGAATTCAATATGGTATCAACTTCTGTTCTTTCTTAACTAATGATCTCTTTGTTTCTTCATTGTTTCTTATATCTGATTCGTTGTTTTCGTTTCGTTGTTACAGGCTCCGAAGAAGGCAGTTCCTCCGCCGTCGTCAAAACCGGCGAAATCTGGAGGTGGCAAGCAAAAGAAGAAGGTTCGTTTCGTCGATTCTCCTTAATTCTATCTAGATACGATACAATCAATGTGATCTACTCGTTTAGCTATGGTTAATTGTAGATTTAGAAGGAACAAAATGCTCCGATTCACTGTTTTATGTGTAAATTTCTGAGCAATTGTTATAGATTTCGTATTATTTGGACCTAGCACATAGGTCTATGTAATCTTACTGGTGTAATTTTGACCAAGTATGATGTAATATGTATAGCTTATATACAATCAATGAAACATACTTGTGAATTGCTTTGGTTAATGTAGATTTAGAAGCAAAAAATGCTCCAAACTGTTTATGTGTAAATTTATGAGAAATTGACCTAGGTTCGTCTCCTATGAAATTGATCTGTTCTTATTAGGGCAATTATGTATAGTCTGATGATTTAGGTAGATTTTAGTAGCTATTTACACTGATTCATTCAAACGAAGAACTTATACGCTCTCTGATTCATCCAGTATGATGTAATGTGTAGCTTAGGTTTTATGTAAACATTGTTTTGCTTAGTGTTCAAAGTTGGATTCTTCATTGCTCAATTGTTTCTTTTTTTCTGTGAAATGTTTGTTAAACAAAACAGAAGTGGAGTAAGGGAAAGCAAAAGGAGAAGGTGAACAACATGGTGTTGTTTGATCAAGCTACTTATGACAAGCTTCTTACTGAAGCTCCTAAGTTCAAGCTTGTTACTCCATCAATTCTCTCCGACCGTATGAGGGTACATATATAAACTTTATATCTCACTGTTTCTTCAACAAAGATTCTCTTAAGAACATGAACTTTATAATCTCACTGTTTCTTCGACAAAGATTCTCTTAAGAACATGTTTCTTAGATTGAATGTTAGTCTCTGACATTGTTATGGGCTGAATTGTTGAAATCAGATTAGTGGGTCACTTGCAAGAAGGGCAATAAGGGAGCTAATGGCAAAAGGGTTGATCAGGATGGTCTCATCTCACTCAAGCCAACAGATCTACACTCGTGCAACCAACACTTAAGAAGCTTGAAACTTGTTAATGGTTTGGTTCTAGACTCAAGTCTCAAGTTTTTGTCTTTTGATGTTGACCTTAAGCAGCAGAGCTCTTATAGTTCTTTCGTTTTGTACTCAAGTACTTTTCTCTAGAATGTTGTTTTGAGATATTATTTTTGATCTACTTAAATCTAAGTTTCTTTCTATTCTTTGCTCTCTGTTAATCTAAATATTGAGTTTTTAAGTTTTGTTTTATTTTTTGGTTTTTCTAATCAATTTGATTACCAATTTTTTCAGTTTGGAAAGAAGAATTGAAATCGTTTGTGTAAAACTTTGATTTCCAATTCAAACGAATCAGATTATGTCAAACAAACACGAATTTAAACCTATAAATATGTTCAATTTAATCTGGTTTTGTTTACAAAGAATATTTACTTTAAAATGGTTAGATATAAATCTTAAATTCATTAAAATCAAACTAATCAATCTATTTGGATAAGTTAGTTGGTTTCGAACAAGTAGTTTTAAGAGTTAGTCACTAACGAACAACAGTTTAAGAGTTTGACTTAAACTCTGACTTCACTTTAACTCTCTCTTTAAAGTCTTAATCAAATCAACAGTGAGATCAGTCCTAAAGCTATAAGCATAGACTTACACTCATGGAATGGAGACGTTAGAGCAATTCTAGTGGAACACCAAAACACCAAATTTGGTGTACAGTAACACACCAAATTTGGAGTTATTATTTCATTCTTTTCATTTATTTATATATTTTAAATAATACCAAATTTAGTTTTTCACCTATGAATACAATTTAAATGTTATCTAAACCAAATATTATAATTAATATAAATTTTAAATTAATTATATCAAACTATAATTATAATTAATGTAAAGTTTTAATTGTAGTTATATTAAAAATTAACTTAATCTATAAAAATTAATTAATTGTAGTTAAATTTTTATATAATCAAAATTATTTTAATATTTTATTGTGTACAAAGTATTAGTTCATAGATAAATTTTAATTAAGATTAAAAATATAAATAAATTTTAACTAAAACATTGAAAACATAACATTTAGAATACAAATTAAATTAATATGATATATGTCATATGTATCTTATATACTTTTATAATCTATTTAGTGCAAATTTCTACAATTAATAATTAAATAGTTATAAAAATAATTTATATTTATACAAATTATTAAAAGGTTAAATTTTATATTTAATAATATAATAATAGAGAATAATACTTTTAGTGTAATATTTGGTGTTGTAGTTGGAGTTGAAAGAAAAAGTAGGACACCAAAACACCAAATTTGGTGTAATTTCAACACAAAAATGGTGTTACCATTGAAGTTGCTCTTAGTGGTGAGACAATGAGAGTTTCTTAAGAATAAAAAAATAAAAAATAATAAAAAGAGAAGAGAGAGAGAATAAGATAAAGGAAGAGATTTAAGAGATTCCAAGAAGAGAGAGTAAGATAATGATTATTTTATGATGATGTGAATTCAACCGCGTTAAAGATATTCAATACCGTGAATTTGTGTTGATGTGACACGTGTCACATGTTTATTGATTAGTTTTTTTTATTATAAATAGATTAAACACATGTCATGTTGTTATTGGTTGCTGAATATTCATATTTTTTTCACCTCAATCATTTGAGATCAATTATCTTATAAAATATATAATATAATTTTATAAAATCTATACCTATTAAAAACCAAAATTTCAATACACAGAAACTTTAAAAGTGATGATGATTCAAATTAAACTTTTGTTGCAGAAGTTCATATTCTAATGCAGACTCATCATATTCACATCTTCAATTTCTTAGTAAGTATTCTATGTTCTTTTACTAAGAAAACTCCAATGTGATTCAGTTGCAGGTAGCATTCAATCAGCTCAAGGAGAGGCGAATCAGACGTTATGGAAAGCTCAACTGGAGACAAGTGAAGCTGGAGATGGAGCAAACACTAGTTGAGGTCATGTCTAAAATTTTCCATAATAATGAGAGCTTACTAAGTAAATTTTTCAATGTGATTCAGTTGCAGGTAGGATTCAATCAGCTCAAAAACCAGGCAAATAGGATGCAACCAAGAAAGGATTACTAAGTTTTTACATATCATCTTATTGCAGGGTACATTTTTCTCATCTTTAAGTGTGTAAAAAGTGTATGTAGCTAGCTACTGATGAATATGTAATTATATCTATCAGTTTGAAGAACAAGACACAGCTTATAGGAAAGCTGGACATAGTAACTAGAGATCAACAACAGAGATTATTGTAATGGAAGGTAATAGACTTTGTTCATTGTTTCTTTGCTTGAGTTCTTAACTTGTTTACTTGTTTCTCTTCTCTGTTTTCCATTGGTTTCATGATTGTTTTGCTTTCTTATGATTGCTTCATTACATGTTTGGCTTTGTTTACTAGCTTCTTTTGATTAATTTGCTTTTTGTACATTGTTTTATTGTTTGTCTTTTTGATGATTTCTTTGCTACATTGTTTGTATCCTTGGGTTCTCTCTGCTCTGTTCAATTCTTGTTTTATCTATTTATTGATTTATTTATTTATCTAAGTATTGATTTAATATTTAGTTATGATTTTTTATGTATTTATTTATCAAATTTTTTATTTATCTATGAAGTTATTTATTTATTACATGATCAACTTGCATTTTTAGCATAATTTACATTCAAATTTTAGTTATTTCAGTTCAATTAAACAATATTTAACCAAATCTTAACTCTAAACTCACACAAGAGTTTTTATAATATATATTTACTGTGATGATCATTATTACTGTTATGTTTTTTTTACCTATGATGAGAGTCGATATGTATTTTTTTGGTTAAACCAGTTTTTGTACGAACATTTAGTTTTTCATATATCAATAAAATAAGATTCAATAACTTCAAAAAAAAAAATTATTTCACTCAGACTTTTTAATTGGCCATAATATATGCAGGATTTTCCTAAAAAAAATGTAGTTATCGTATTTATCACTCTGGTTTTCTTTCGGACAATGCAACATTTTTTTAATAACACATATTTTGATGAAAAAATAGGGAAACTATAAAATGAATTTGAGGATTTCATTAACTCTCCTGATAATACTATAATAACTAAGTTGATGATAAAAATATGACGATTTTAGCAAATTAAGGTTTTTTTTTGGAATGAAGTAAAGGGTCTTTACAACTAGAATTTCTGAAAATAATAGCTTTACAAAATACAAAGGTTTTAAAAGTTTTCAAAAATTATAGTTTTTTTTCAAAAATAAAGGGTTTTTGTTTTGATTATGTTTTACATATTTCAATACAAAATTTAATGAATGTGATATTTTTTTTTAACTTTTAATGAATTATATTGGTTAGATTATATTGAAACAGAATATTTTTAATTATTTAAAAATGACAATAAATAAGGTTTGTAATATTTCTGTTTTTAGCTAAAACCTTTTATATTCATTGAAAAAGAGGTATATAATATTCTCTATTTTTATATTTTTTGAGTGAAATTCATTGAGGACAGTTTTGTTTAATGGGAAAAAGGCACATTAAGGGACTTTAAAGTAATACAAAAATAGTGTTTATGACAATTGTGCGGCCATAATTTTTTTTTGTAATTCATCCAATAGAAATAAATAACAACTATATACCTCTATATAAAAATATTAAGTATTAATCAAAACTTCACTTCTTTTAAGTCTTACAAGTGGTTACAACACAAACGTCTTAATCTTATAATGACATAACACATGATCACTACTACAAGGAAAAAGTTGTATTGATACGTTATATTTCGTCATAATAACACATATTTAGTCATAATATGAAGATATTGTTACTGATTTGTGACAATTTGTAAATGGTTGCAATACAAGTGTCACAAATGCATATTAGTAACAAAAACATTACAATATACTTGTTACAAATAATTCTTGTAACAGTTTTGTCACAAATCATTGCTGAATAGAGTCATAATAATTTGTAACAAACAAAATTCGTAACAAAATTGTATATAAAATATCACAAATTATTACTAATATTCATAGTCACAATACAATTGTCACAATAGATCAAGTTTTTAGTAGTGGATAGTCGTTTCAGATATTTATTTCTACTTTTCTATAAAACCCTAACAATGAAAATAAACAATTTTACGTAAAGATGGGTCATTAGTAATGTATTGCTTTCCGTAAACTTTGAGCCAGACAATGTTTAGAAATTCTGAGTTGAGTTTTATTCACTATAGCTGATATATTTATACAAATACAGTGTGATTAGACAAATTTTAATTCTCACAATATTTATTGCTCTTATTTATGGAAACATTTTATTATACATATAAAAATAGAATATTTTCTAACACTTTCCGTACAAATTTTCAAATAAGAGAGATGATCTCTCTCCATTACATGTAAAAAAAAAAGAATTTAAGTATAAGTTTTAGTTATAAATCGATTTTATCAATCTAATTGTCTAATAATGAATAATAATAAAAATAACATAAATGTCTTTTTGTGCGGTTTTACTAGCCACACACTGTTGTAAGTGATATATCATTGCTTTTTTTTTTGTCAAAATGATAAATATAATTTACTTGTTTTTTTTTTGCTAATGAACAAATTATGAAGACAAAATATGTAGAGGAATGGACCAAAGGATAAAAACGAGTCCATGTTGTGTAATAACACTCACATGACTCACATCACATCATCTTGATCTCCTCAATATTTTTTGTTTCTTCTTTTGTGAAAATTTAAATTTACTCAAAAATATAACATTTTCATTTTTATTTTTCTTTCTTAAAGACATTTTTATTTTGTTGCACGTTCTCTGTTTATCTACACCGGTGAACAAACAATTTGTTTACTTTATTTTTGTGAAATGATTCATATATGTAAGTAATTACATTATTGCATATAATTTTATTTATATTCTAATATATGCTATTTAGTCAAGATTTTTGGTTTTATTAACTAAAAAACTTTATTAATTATTATAGTAATATTAAGAACTAATTAGGAGGTGAAGTATTTTACAAACTAATAAAATAAATAAAAGAGGATGTGACTTTGGTCAAATAGTTAAATCTATATTTGTTACTTTCCCACAAGAATGTTCAAATCCATAAATTCATGCGCCCCGCAAAATTTTGTTTAAATTTTAGAAACTAAGTTTATATCATTAATCAAACTATCTCGATCTAATTATTGTTATAGAAATAATGCTCAAATTCTATAATATTATAAACCATCAAATTGGTCTTGTAATTAAATTACAAGGATACTAAGAAACAAAATGTTAGTAATATATATTTCACAAACTAATTAAAATTAACTAATAAGGTTTGATAGATTTGATAACCAACCCACATAACTCTTTATAATATTACGTGGAATAAATATGATTTTTTTGAATCGAATTCGAGTAAAAAAACTTCAAAAGTGATACCAAAAACAATTATTTAGTGTTACAAAACATAAAATATGCCGATGACAGGTGGTCTAGTGGTGCAGTCATTTTACAAATTCTCAATATACTAGGAATCAAACTCCTATCTGCAGTAGTAGGAGTGAGATTCAAAAGCTACTAGACTAATTGACAAAAAGAAAAAGAAAACACAAAACATAGAATTTAATTCAGAATAGAACTGAAAAATTATCACTATCAACATAGGAGTTGCAAAACACAAACTATCAATTTAGAAATCAATTAAAAGAAAAACAAAAAACTGGCTAAAAAAGAAAAAGAAAAAAGTTTACTTTCTCGTGTGTGATCACAGGACAAGTCCAAAGTAATAGCTTCTCGTGTGTGATTCTTCTTCTTTTGAATTCAAACGAAGAACATATATTATACAAAATCATAAACACAGTTCAAAATTTTCTGGTAAGTTCATACTCTGCTTATGCTTCCGTTTGTTTGAGTGTTTTAAGTTTAATGATGCTTTAAAAGAAACCATTGATCTTCAAGTTAATTCATTTTTATGTTAGTTTCAGACTAGTTCAAGTTTTATAGTAAGACAAGTTCATAGAATGTTTCTTTCTAACCCAACAATGATTTTTGAAAGTTTTTGTTTTACATTATGGAGATTAGAGACATCTTGAAACTTCAAGAGTTTTGTGTTTTGAGACTTTGAGAATTTCAGGGATCTGTGTTTGTGAATTCGTAGCTTTCGAGGAATTAATTATCTATTAGGGTATAATCTCAAGAACTGTTTTTGAATATATCTCTCTGGTCGGTTTCACTTTAACACTTTGCTTAAATTTGTACAATGAGTTTGTGATTATTTTATTACTACACTATCTTTGATTTGTGTTAAATTTAAGTTTATAGAAACTGTATAGCCCTTTGTGTGTAATTCACTTTACTTGCAGCTTTTATTATTCTTCTGAGCAATTAGAAGAGAGTTTCTGCTACTAACTTTTCCGAGGTTTCTATTGTTTGTTTGTTGCAGCTAATAAAGATGGATTCTTCTTACTACTTTGCCTTGGGGAAAAACAATTCTTTATTACCAAAACTTAGTTTTAAGAATGTTGAGAATAGATTTTGGGGTGAGAAGCTCAACAACAATGGTTTTAGTAATGGTTTTGCTTCAGATTTGAGCTCCAAGAAGTTCGGGAATCGAAAGTTTAAGCATAGTGTTGTTTATGGTGTTGCCACTTCAAATAATCCAAAAGAAGCTATGGTATGTTTGATCAGTTTTATTCATTTCTCTCTAGCTTGAATGGCATTAGACTTTTAACATGTCTTTAAGTCTAACTCAGAAGAGCCAATCAATCGGTTCCTGCAAAAGTCTATAGAGTTCTTAATTCTGTTTGCTGCTTTTGTTATTACAGATAGTAAAGCCTGCAATGCCTGAGAGAAGAAAAGCAGACCCGAAAAACGTCGCTGCAATCATTCTAGGAGGAGGCAATGGAGCTCAACTCTTCCCTCTAACAAAGAGAGCCGCTACACCGGCTGTAAGATTTCATGTTTCTTCGTATTATTAGATTATGTGGGCTTCCAACTCAAAACCAATTGGCACACATATCTTACATATACTATTTAGGATACCTTCCAACTTCCGATGTGGGATAATATTCCCTAATACGTTTTCTCTTTTGGAAAACAGCATTCATTGATATTAGGACCTCAAGGATCTTATAATGTTTCTGTGTAATGAGGATTCTTATGTCTTGAATTAATGCAGGTTCCTGTTGGTGGATGTTACAGGCTGATTGATATTCCTATGAGTAACTGTATTAACAGCTGCATAAACAAGATCTTTGTGCTTACACAGTTTAACTCGGCTTCCCTTAATCGACATTTAGCTCGTACTTACTTTGGGAATGGCATCAACTTTGGAGGTGGTTTCGTAGAGGTATAAACACACTACCATAAGTAAAACTTTCAGGTTTTTTATCTTTTGATCAATGAAGCAAAAAGTAAAATCTTATTGAAACAGGTTCTTGCTGCTACACAAACACCAGGAGAAACTGGGAAGAAGTGGTTTCAAGGAACAGCAGATGCTGTAAGAAAGTTCCTTTGGGTGTTTGAGGTATGAATTTGTGATCACTTTTATTGCTTTAAGTTTGTTTCATTGTGATATTTGAAGTGGTCTAAAACTGTTGATGCCTTAGGATGCCAAGAACAGGAACATTGAGAACATAGTCATTTTGTCTGGAGATCATCTTTATAGAATGAACTACATGGACTTTGTTCAAGTATGTATCTAAATCTAAAGAGTTCTGTTCATTATCATCTTAAAACCTCTTTATATTTACACTAACAGAGATGTGTTGTAACAGTCTCATGTAGATAGTAATGCGGATATTACTCTTTCTTGTGCACCAGTCAGTGAAAGGTTACTTGCTTGATGACTCTTGTTTTAACCACTTTTGTATGAAAACATCTCTGTTCTTAAATCTAGTCTTTTGTGTTTTAGCCGTGCATCGAATTTCGGTCTAGTGAAGATTGATCGAGGTGGGCGTGTAATCGATTTCTCTGAGAAACCAACTGGAATTGATCTGAAATCAATGGTATAGTTCTTTTATGACACTTAAAAAGATCTACTCAATGAAGTCACAAACCTGAAACTTTTCTGTTGTTTTTGACAGCAAACAGACACAACAATGCTTGGTCTATCTCATCAAGAAGCAACAGATTCTCCCTACATTGCATCAATGGGAGTTTATTGTTTCAAAACCGAAGCTTTGCTGAATCTTCTAACAAAACAGTATCCAAGTTCCAATGACTTTGGATCTGAAATCATTCCTGCAGCCATTAGAGATCATGATGTTCAAGTAAGATAATAGAAAGCTCCACTACTTGAACATAAAAAATGATCTAACATTTTGGTTCTGATGTTGTCAGGGATACATCTTCAGAGATTACTGGGAGGATATTGGAACTATAAAGACATTCTATGAAGCTAACCTAGCTCTTGTTGAGGAAGTAATAACTCGAAAACATATCTTTCATTATGATCTCTTAGATTCATTTCTTAACCTTGTGTTCATGTTTTGCAGCGACCAAAGTTTGAGTTCTATGATCCAGACACTCCATTTTATACTTCTCCTAGGTTCCTTCCACCAACTAAAACTGAGAAATGTCGTGTATGCATCAACAACACATCCCACTCATTCATGTCTGTTTGCTTTGATTCTTACTGCTAACTCTCTATGCTTCTCCTTGATGATTTGTTAGATGGTTGATTCGATAATCTCGCACGGATGTTTCCTACGAGAATGCAGTGTCCAACGTTCCATCATTGGTGAACGATCAAGGCTAGATTATGGAGTTGAGCTTCAGGTGAATGTTTGATCTAAAACAAACCAAAGTGATTCTAAGCTATGTTGCAGTGAAACTGAGTTTGGCTTTCTTTGTTTTCAAAGGATACATTGATGTTAGGTGCAGATTACTACCAAACTGAAGTTGAGATTGCATCTCTTTTAGCAGAAGGAAAAGTTCCAATTGGTATTGGTAAAGACACAAAGATTAGGTAAGTTCTGACTAAAAGACATTAACCTCTGCATAAAGTTGAGTTGGATTTTGTCTGAAACAAATTGTGATTTTGTAGGAAATGTATCATTGACAAAAATGCCAAGATTGGTAAAAATGTTATCATTATGAACAAAGGGGTAAGCTTTATTTACTTCCTCAAACTTTATGCAAAAAGGTCTTTAAAAACAATTTTTTTTGTTGTTGCAATTTTAACATTTATCTCTTGAAAAAATGCAAATCAAACCCACTAAATCAAAACTAATACATAATCTAAAGTTTTATAAAAAAAAATTAAAGAGTTTTTATTTTCAAAATATTTAATAGTAGATTTAAATTTAGCATTTTTTTTATTAGTGTTGCAAAGAATTATATTACATATTACTCTCGATATTGTAGTTTAAGATAATTTTCCGATATTTTCAGGATGTTCAAGAAGCAGATAGACCAGAGGAAGGATTCTACATTCGATCTGGTATCACTGTGATAGTTGAAAAGGCAACAATTCAAGACGGAACTGAAATCTGAACGGAGCTTGAAAGTTGTGATTTTTTAATTTCTGACTAAGGCAACAATTTAGTCGGAGATTATAAAGTTGTTTGGCTAGAGATGGAAAGAGAAAAACTTTGAATTTTTTTATATGGCAGTGTATGTAATAATAATTAGAATAGCTAAAATTTAGTTAATCTTTATTGAATTTTGGAGAATAATAAGAACACAGTGAAATTTGGTCGGAGCTCCGGCAACGGAAGACTGTTTGGCCGGTCTTTCTCTCTACTTTCATCTTTTTGTAATAATGATCTTTGATAGTGCTTTGTATTATACACAAAATCAACATTACTTTAAGTCTTATTTTGAAAATAATATTTTTAATTGAAAGAAAAACAAAATAAAGTTACTATATTATTTCTAAAATCATATTTTAGTAATAAAAGTATACATTAAAAAAATTTATTTGTTGGATTTTTTCCGAATACAGTGGTTTAGATGATCAAGCTATCAAATTCTTCTTTTTTACTGTTGATAGATTAACATGAATTTTAGAGAGTATATTTTAGATTCTAGATTGAATTTTTGATCTAATTGTTCAAAAAAAACTTACCATTTTATAATATAGTAGATTTTAAAAATTATTATAATCTATTAATTTTTTCAATAAATGAATCGATACAACGCAATTCATAAGAGAAACCCTTAACAATATCATGTAGAGATACATATGACTGGATTGGGGCACCGATCGGTGGCAGCGCTCAAGTCAAAACTTACTATAAATTTTAGGCGTCTCTTTGCCAGACGATGGATATGACCTTTTTGATGGAAGATACCATCTTGTGGAATACGCCTCAGAACAGACATATCCGACACATACACTGGGTATAACATACGTTGTTTAATCTAATTACCGACTACAAACAAACGCCGCTTTTCGGTCACACACTAAGGACTGGGCCAAACGTCCGGAATACAGAAGTTGAGAAGAACAGTCGAAGCAAGAAAACCGATATGAACATTACTTCCCGGTAATTTAGTGGTTTATGTGTTTGAGTATATAATTATGTGACAAAGTTTTAAAATAATTAAAAGTCACTAGACAAAAAACATATAAATTAGACTAGGATTTAAAAAATAATAATGCAGCATATAATTATAACACAAACTAATAAACTTATATTCTTAATCTAAATTACATTTATGAAACATGAAATTTTGGTTTAAAATTGACAAACTAAAATTGATGGGTGATTTAAAAGATTCAAATAAAACTCGGGGCTACATCGAACTAAAAAAATATATATATTTGTGCCGTTTTTGTAAGTTATATAAAGCCACTAAAACATAATTTCACCATCCGTAAGTCTTCGAATCTCAATTTCTTCAGAAGCTTCTTTAATTCACTGAGCACTGATCTTCGATTTTACTTGCTTCGATTGATTCTCGTTGAGTTTATGCTTCTTTGTACGAATTTCTGATCAATTGGCCCCTTTTTAGGAACAATTTAGTTCCGATTTCAGATCAGACTTTCGCGATTTGGTAGGTGAGAAAAATCGAAGAGATCAGGTAAATAATGATTTCATAACATGTTTGTTTTCTAGGGTTTTTGGATTTAGTAGTGAATATTGTTTAGCTAAGCAATGATTAATGGAGGTTTCTGGATTCTCTGTGGAAAACAATAGAAAAATATTAGATTGTTGGGTTCAGATTTTGATTCGTTTTATCAATCTAATCTTTCTTCAATAGCAATTAACGAGAATGTTTGTTTGCATTGTAAGCTTTTTCTGCTGTAATTTCTTCTATGAGGTTTAAATTCTTGTTAATGTCAATGTGTTTAGATTGTTGGGTTTAGATTTTGGCCTCTTTGGGTTTAAGAGATGCATTATATGTTTGATTTGGTTTCTTCTTAATCTGTAGATGGATAATGGATCACTCAACATTAAGAGATGGGTAGTGATGTATCCAGTCTATATTAACTCGAAGAAAACTGTAGCTGAGGGAAGAAGAATCAGTTTGAGTAAAGCATGTGAGAACCCAAATTGCATTGAGATTAGTGATTGCTGCAAGCATTTGAAACTTCCTAGTGCCGTCGAGGTAATCCTTTATCGAATTCGATTTAATGTCTATGGATTGTTTGCATTGTCGTTGATATGATCTTATCTTGTATTTTCAGATTGATAAAGCATATCCGCGCGATTTCATGCAAGTAGGAAGAGTTAGAGTGCAGTTGAAAAGGGATGATGGAACTTTACTCAATCCAGCCATTACTTCAAGTAAGATCTCAAATCTGAAAAAGTCTTGGTTTTTATATCCCTCACTACAGAACATGTGTCTTTTGTGTTTTTATAATGTTACCCTAATGACTTAAAATACTCAAACATATAACCTAGAAAACTCTAACATGGCATGTACTGTCTTTTTCCTTTTAATGACTCTTGTTGTGTTCCGTGGATGGGTCCAACCTTCCTGTGAATCTGATAATGAGTTGGCTATTCAGCTCTGGCCTCTACTATGAACTTTGAAAAATGTTTTATCTTATTGTACTTTTCTAATTTAATGGATATTCAAATTTATTAGTTATATCACCACCAACCTGAACTTTGAACTGGAGGCTTTATTAGCTGTTTCAGTGGTCCCCAAATTTTTCATTTTACCAGACCTCATGTGCGGGAACAAGCTGATATTTATACAAATGGCATATACAAACTTTAAGGTTCTTATGACAAATAGTAGCACAAATCTGAAGTCTTATACGAATATGAAGCTCTTGTGTTTTCTTTGCTATATAATTCTTGTTTATTTCAAGTACATGTTGACAAATTGTGAGCCTTTTGATGTGTTTGTGTTTGCATTGACACAATTTCATGTGTTTAGCTAGCTTGAGCTTAAAATGCAGAAATCCTGACATAAAATCATTGTCCAAATTGTTGGTTTTTCAGATGTTTTTGTGTACTTTGATCTTATCGGCATTTTGCTTGCTGTTTTACATGCATCACATAGAAAGACTCTCCAACATTGAGAAAACACTGCAAGTTGTTTCCTACAGACATATGACATGCTCCTTGTGTTTTGATATTGATTTACAGGAAAACAATTGATGCAGAAAGTTGCAGAGTTGGTACCGAGACATCCAGAGAGAGTAAAGAAGCAGGAATCTCAAAAAGCAAAGAAGCAGGAACCTCAAGCTACAGCTTCAACCTCTGGAACTTCATCAAAGTCAGGCAAAGGTGGCAAAAAGAAGAGATAAATAATCTCTTTGTTAATCATTTTAAGAGAGATTTTGGTAATTAACTATAATTGAGTAATTGAAAAGACACTAGTTCTCTCTTACAATAAAACACGTTTTTTTGGGGTTTTGATGTGACCGACAAAAATTAAAGGGGTGAATGTAAGAATCTCAATAAAATTTTGGGCTAAATTGAACAAAACAATTTATATTTGTTGTGTTTTCGTAATTACACAAACCTACGTGAAACTGAATTTAATCAGATATTGCCATTGAGTATCTTCCAAAAGCTAGATCTGCTTCATTTTCACTTCGTCGAGGTCTCTTTTGCGTCAGCTAACACAAAAGCTATTTCATCATCACTATACGTAAGTCTTCGAATCTCAATTCCTTCAGAAGCTTCGTTAATGGAGTACTGTTATTAGATTTTACTTTATTCGATTGTTTCTCTTTGAGTTCTCTTCTCGCATTTTTCTCGTTTATTTAATAATTTTGTCGGTGCGAAAAATCCAAAACACAAGTATCCATAACTTGTTTGTTTTCTAGGGTTTTTTTATTTAGTAGTGATGATTAATGGTGTTTTCTGTGTGAAACACTTGGTAAAATCGAAGCTAGGGTTCTTAAATAAATCCTATGAAACATTTTGCAGGTAATATCAATCGTTGATGGTGTAATCGGAGACATAATCGTGTTTCCAATAATCTCCGATGGCTAAATTCGCCGGCGGCGGAAGAGCCAGACCAATAATATGTTTCTCCGACGCTGCTATATTCCTCGGCGGAGCTTTAATGTCACTAATCCTCGTCTGGTCATTCTTCTCCTTCTCTTCAAATTCACCGAGTATCACTATCAAAACCGAAGAATCAACCAAATGTTACCCAGGAATCGATATGCAATACGATCCAACCGACCCGGTTTATTACGACGAACCGGAATTAAGCTATACAATTGATAAACCGGTTAAAGGATGGGACGAAAAACGAAGACGATGGTTAGAGTTACATCCATCGTTTAAAGCTGGAGCTGAAAACCGGACGGTTATGGTAACCGGATCACAACCCGGTCCATGTAAAAACCCAATCGGAGATAATTTATTACTTCGATTTTTCAAAAATAAAGTCGATTATTGTCGAATCCATGGTTTTGATATCTTCTACAGTAATGCTTTGCTTCATCCGAAGATGAATTCGTATTGGGCGAAACTTCCGGTGGTTAAAGCGGCGATGATTGCTCATCCTGAAGCGGAATGGATTTGGTGGGTTGATTCTGATGCTCTTTTTACTGATATGGATTTTACTCCGCCGTGGCATCGTTATCGTGAGCATAATCTTGTTGTTCATGGTTGGCCTCGGTTGATTTATGATGATCGGAGTTGGACTTCGTTAAACGCCGGAGTTTTTCTTATCAGAAACTGTCAGTGGTCTATGGAGCTGATTGACACGTGGACAGGTATGGGTCCCTCTGAATTTTTGATTCCTGACAAAATTATTTTAAAATAATGTCAAATAGTATATAGATTTGGTCTTGGACTGTGGACCGTCACTATCCTAATTAGTAGGCTTGATTAACGGAAGAATTAGTCCGGTTTCGTTCGAAAGTTTTGGGAATTAGTCCGGTTTAGTAAGGAATTTTCGGAATTAGTCCGGTTTGGTTAGCAATTTATGGAATTCGTCCGGTTTGGCTTGGAAGTCTATGGTTGGCGAATTTTTCAATGAATTAGATTGACGTTGAAATTCGTTTGGTTTGGTTTACAAAAGATATAGTTTGGTTAGGTTTAAGGTAAAATTTGGATTTTATGCAAATTCCGACTAATTTTTTCGGTAATTTTTTTATTTAATCTGTGTTATATTCCGGTTTATTTCATACATTTTCATATATTTCAATAGTTTTGATTAAAGTTTTGAGATATATTCGTAATTTTTTTTCGTTAAACATCCTTTTTTCCAAGAATTGTAATCGACAAATTCTTTTCGGTTTAGTAGTAAAAAACCTTCAGCTAATGGTTGTGACATTCGATTTTTTCCCATCAAACCCTATATAATAAAAAACTTTTAGGAAGTAAGATTTGAGGTATAAATTAGATTTTTTTTATAATCTAATTGTTGCCAAGAAAAAAAATTGTAAATATTTTTTGGTGGGTTTAGAGAAATTCCATTATGGATAATTGTGGTTATATTAAATTTGGTTTAGTGGTTTCTACTCGAACTGACTGGTTCAGTTCGGTTTGGTTTGATTAATTTTGTCAGTAGCCTAACGAATGTGGCGATTGTGTGCAGGTATGGGACCAGTGAGTCCAGAGTACCATAAGTGGGGAGAGATCCAACGGTCAATATTCAAAGACAAGCTCTTTCCAGAATCAGACGATCAAACGGCTCTAATTTATCTACTATACAACCACAGAGAAATATATTATCCAAAAATATACCTGGAAGGAGAGTATTATTTCGAAGGTTACTGGTTAGAAGTAGTTCCACTTTTAACCAACGTAACGGAACGGTATCTCGAAATGGAAAGAGAAGACGCCACGTGTCGTAGACGTCATGCAGAAAAAGTAAGTGAACGATACGCAGCGTTTAGAGAAGAACGGTTTTTACATGGAGAAAAAGGCGGGAAAGGAAGTAAACGGAGACCGTTTATAACACATTTTACGGGATGTCAACCGTGTAGTGGGGACCACAATAAGATGTACGATGGTGACACGTGTTGGAATTGGATGATCAAAGCCATTAATTTTGCGGATAATCAAGTGATGCGTAAGTATGGTTTTATGCATTCGGATTTAGGTAAGACTTCTCCTCTTCAACCTGTACCGTTTGATTATCCTGATGAGCCTTGGTGATTTTTTTTTTAGTACTGTTATTTGTTTTCTTTTTTGTTACTGTTTTTAACAATTTAGATGTGAGATTTTATATTTTTCTGAGTTTATTATAATCAATATTTCTCAGGTTTATTTTATACCATAATTTATATAGCCTTGTAAAAGTAAAACTATAGTATATGGACTATAGTTTAAAATTAATTAAAATAACTAATCAGTTGGATTTTTCTTCAATCTAAATTTGTATATATGAACATTAACTTTTTTTTTTAATAATTGAATTGACCATGTATGATTTATGACCTAATTCCATCTCTAAAATTTTCTATAGTAGGATGAAGTGAAGCTGAATATTAACTTTGAATATTGACATTGTTTTTAAAATATTTTTTGCTATTTTTGTGATTTTTTTTGTTAAAAGAACATAGTATAGCCGATTAAAATAACAGATATCCAAATTTTCACATATCAAATTTTTTTAGATCAAAGCGAAACATAAAATAAAAAATCTTGTTAAAATAGGGAGAATTCAGAATATTGAATATTTTATGAAAATTTGATGTGTGTATTTTCTAAAAAAATGTATTAAGCTAAATAATTTCTATATTCATATTCTTTTCTAAAATTTGGCTGTATGTAGAACCAGAAGCGAGTGTTCAAGAATGTTTTTTTCAACAATTAGATTGATAATATTCTATACATATTTTAAATATTTTAATTAGAATTAGGTGAAAATCGAATTCACTACCTGATACCAAATTAGATTTAGAGCAGATCAACTGAATCACTTACTTTTTGCCGAGTTTAGTTTTCGAAATATAATCAGATTATCAGTTGTTGAAAGAAAAAGAGAAAAAAAAAACATAAAATTTGTTTTGTTTTTTTCTTTTTTTTTCCTGTGCAGACCAAAATGAAGGGGTGAATGTAATAGTCCTAAAAAGGGCTAAATTGAACCAAACATTTCATTTGTGGCTTTTTTCGTAATAAACCTACAATACTGAATTTTTAACTTTAATTTAAAACAAGGAAAAAACAGAATTTAATCTGATATCGTCATTGAGTATCGTCCATAAGCCAGATCTGCTTCTTTTTCGCTTCGTCGAGGTCTCATTTGGGTCAGCTAATACAGAAGCTTTTCCGTAAGTCTTCGAATCTCAGTTTCTTCAGAAGCTTCTTTAATGGAGTACTGATCTTCGATTTCTACTTGCTTCGATTGATTCTCTTTTGAGTTTTCTTCTCGCTCTTCTTGTCATTGATTTTATGCTGCTCGGTACGAATTTTTGATTAATTTGTCTCTTGTTTAGGAACGATTCTGTTCGGAATTCCAGATCTGACTTTCGTCGGTTGAGATAAATCCGTGAAACCAGGTAAACAATGATTTCATAACTAGTTTGTTTCTAGGGTTTTTGGAGATTTTTTAGCTAAGAGATGATTAATGGAGTTTTCTTGATCCTCTACGCGAAACATTTGGTGAAATGAAGCTAAGATTCCTAGGTTAATTTTCTTCGTATCTTGTTCTGAAGTTGTGGGTCTTATAGGTAAGATTTGTGACTAGATCTTCATTTCTTTGAGAAATGCCCTAGATTCATATTTTGGGACTATAGTTATGTATTTGTAGAAGTTGAAGCTAGTTATGCGATAAACTAGTGTAAACACTTCAATTTTTTGGGTAGAGTTCCAAGGTTCTGGGGCTGTTTGTTATAAGCTGAATTATTCTATCTATCAGTGTGTAGATTAGTAGAAGAGGGTAAAGCTAGACGTCACTAAGAATATTTTGTCGACTTTCTGAAGATGAAATGTGATGGGATTGTTTTTTGTTACTCATCTCTAGGTTTTAAGTATCACAATGGATGGAAGTGGTGATGACATGTCGACGCCTGTACAAAAGCGAGCTCATGACGCATGGAGGGTGTACCAATATTATCTTGATAAGACTACACCTCATTCAACTTATAGGTGGATTGGAACATTTGTTGTCTTTCTTATCTACTGTTTGAGGGTTTACTCTATCCAGGGTTTCTACATCATCTCCTATGGTCTTGGAATTTACCTCCTGAATCTGCTTATTGGGTTTTTGTCTCCTCTTGTTGACCCTGAGCTTGAAGGCTCTGATGGAGCTACTTTGCCTACTCGAGGTTCTGATGAGTTCAAGCCATTTATTCGCCGACTGCCAGAGTTTAAATTCTGGTACTCTATCATTCCTAACTATACCCATACTGGATTATCGCCATTGCTTATCTAGTTTTCTGTGATCAGTCATTTGCCATCTTTCTAACCAAGTGTGCTTCTAATGCTAATCTTGGCTGCCCTTATATACTCATTGGGAATGAATTATATAATCACACGTTATATGCTCTTTGTATTTCATATCTTAGAGCACTTTGTGAATCCATTGCAGCTAGATGCAACTGCAAACTCTTTTGCATCCTAAGACCTTACTGAATGATACATTTAGCATTTTCATTGTCATAACTTCATACATAACTACATAGTAGCTTCTTCTTTTTCTGTGACAATGTGATTGAATTTTTGTGGCAGGTACTCCATGACTAAGGCATTCTGCATCGCCTTTCTCATGACATTCTTCTCTGTCTTCGACGTTCCTGTCTTCTGGCCCATACTGCTTTGCTACTGGATCGTTCTCTTTGTCCTCACCATGAGACGCCAAATCTCCCACATGATCAAGCACAAGTACATTCCTTTCAGCATCGGAAAACAGGTAACCATTGGAAGCTTCTTAAGTTTTTTTTTAATGAGTCTATTGAATCCTTCATAGTTACAGAGTTTTGAGGTCAAAGTTACAAATTGATCTCTAACGTCTGACATGTGTTAACAGAAATATAGCGGCCGGAGATCATCTGCGAGCGGTGGCGGTGGCGGCTCTCGTGCTGATTGATTTCCGACAAAGTGTCCGAAGAAGAAAGAAAACAAAAATGGGCTTTAAACCATTGTTTTGTAGTGATGAATTTATTCGAAATTGCTAGTATTACTATGCAGCTACAAGGAAGAAGAAGGAAAACAAAAAACAAAAATGGGTGATTAGTTTTATTTGTTTTTTTTTTTATGTTGCAGAAATATTGTTTTTTATTAATTCCCTTTAATCCCAAGTATCTCTTGTGTAAATATGATTTATTTTTATTTCAAAACAAATTCATTTTTCTTTAATCTTTTTATAGTTTCTTTAATGTTGTTATTGACAATGAACTAATATATTCTACATGTTCAACATACAATATTTGGTTAACATTAGGGTATTGTGTAAAAAAGTCTTGAAATTTTTATTTAATTTTATAAATGTTTGTTTTATGAAAAAAATTAAAAGTAATATATAGTAAAAATACACACTTTTCAAAGAGTTCTATGCATTACATAGATTTACAAAATTAAAGAATAATTTTTAGATTTTTTGTCAATTTTAATTTGATATATTATTTATCAAAATTTGGTAGTAGTCTTGAAGAGAAATATGACACATTCAAATGTATAGTAAATCTATAAAAAAGTGATAAATTAAAGATTTTTTTTGTGCTGAAAATCCATAATATAAATAAAAATCTTTGAAAATGAGAGTTATATCCACATGTTTATATTGAGTAATTTTATACACACAACAATAAAAAATATTACTTATAATTAATTTACAAGTCATATGCATATATATATAAGACAAAAAAAATTTATATATTAATAAATCAATGAAAATATCAATTAATTTACTTATTTGGAGTTTGATTTGGGAGCACTCTTGAAGTGAGAAGGATTTGGTCGGAGCCAATTTTTGCCGCCGATGAACTCCTTGCTCATGAAGGCAGCAGCTTCGCCGTCAGTTAATTGTTTTGACCATTTTACCCTTTGGCTTGTGTCTGCTCCAGGACCATAACATTTGTATTCACCATAATACACAGTACTAAACAATTATAAAAAGACAAAATTAGTATACACATTAGTCAAACAATAAAAAAGTATATATATATATAAGTATGAAATTTAGTATACATTAGTATATATATATATATATATAACCAATAATTAGTATAAATTAGTACATACATATATATATATATGTATGAAATTTAGATTTCGAAAATAATAAATAAAAATTATAAAAATATATACAGTACCAATATATTTTTGTAAAAGAACTAATTTTCTTTTCTATTTTATAATTTCTTCTTATGCCTAACATAGTTTTATTTTTATAAACAATTGGATCTAACATGGAAAATAAGTTTAATCAAATAGTTAACGTTTAGTTTCCAATTTTCTCCACCAAAGTTTAACTTCAGTAGATGCATAAACCAACATGATAAGGTTTAGAATTTGAGTTTTAGTTTAGATTTTATCGATTTAATTATTAATAAAAAATAACTGGATCAATAATATCTAATCTATAACTCAAACATTCGTTCCTAAACCCTAAACATGTAAGGGTACATGACTCATTAAAATATAACTACTTAATCAAATATACTTTTCGTATCTACAATAGCATGTGTCACAATCTTTATTACTAAATTTGAGAAATTAAATTTTATATAACAAAATATATAACAAGTAAAATAGATTGACTTACGCTTCTTTGGATGAATCTCTCCATTGATTCCATCCTTGAGGTGTGACGACTTTGGAGAAGAAAGAATAAGCAAAGATAACCCTAGAATAAGGTCCCCAAGGTCTTCCTAAAAAAGTTGAATTTGATCCTGTTAACTTGCATCCCAAGAATACAAACCCTGATTTCTCTGTCGCTGATGTTCTCATTTGAGCCGTTATTGATCCATTATTAGGTGACAACGAGTGTAAATGACACTTCTACAAATATGAAACCAAAATAAAAATATGGTAAATTACTTAATTAGATATGTAATGAATATGATATATGATCATTCCATTTGTTAAAATAAAAACTATTGTCAATCATCAAATTGATAGAGGTCTGATACATAACTCTAACTCTGATAAAGATAGTTATATAGGTAAAATTCCATTTGATCAAAGACATTTCCGAAAATGTATATCTATGACTCTATTTTTTTCTGAGAAAAACCTATAGATATACATTTTCGAAAATGTCTTACATTAAGTGAATGATAGTTTGACAAAAAAAAATTGTGAATGATCGATAAAGGTTGTAAGAATTAAAGAATTTTTTTTTTCTAAACCCTAAATCTTATAATACAGGTTTACGAAACTACTTAAAATCAAATTTTGGTAGAAAAAATTGCTGATATAGACATTTAACCACATATGAAAACATTTATTTCCAATTTACAAGAGTTTTTACATCTCTAAAAACATTTTTCTTACATAGAGACTCATGGTGAAACTTAATAGACTAAAATGTTTTCTTAATTTTCCATAGAACAACTTCATAAACTATAGATATTACTATCTAGGGAAATGAATTTATATTTACAACTCTAATCACCTTAGTCATTAGAAACATATTAATTAAGAGTAAACTTGTAACAAATGTCAATTTAATAATTTGTTGTTCAAGGAAACCCTAATATAAATGGAATGAATAATGTAAAATAAACTTACTTCAAAAAGAGAAGAAGCACTTCCACAAATGAAATCAGTGGCTCCTTCAATGTAACAGTGTTTGAAATAATGGTTTCCATTGTCATCAAGAAGAGTATCTTGATACGATTTTATAACGCAACCGTAAAACGCTGCTTTATCAGCCGCCACTCGCAACGCAACCGCTTGTCCTGTGGTTCCAAACTTGTTCTAATTACAATAAAACAAAACACATATCATGATTAGTCTCTCTTGTAAAAATAGCTATTGTTTTTCTGAGTTTACATTACATAAAATTGTACATTTCAAGCAAAAAATTTAATAGGAATATATGTGATGTTTAAGCCAAACTTTCTAACATAACTAAAAACTCACATAATGTTTTGGCCGGAAAAAAGTTATATCGAAAATTCATCAGAAAATTTTGAAAAAGAAAATAATTTGTTAAAAATTTGTTAGATACAGATATTTTTCCAATGGATATGGATTTTGCATGAAATTATCTATTTGCCAAACTATTTATCTGGATTGCATTTGCAAATAAAAACATTTATAGAAAATTAACAGTGCTTTTTAGGGTTGTGCAAAACAAAACAAAAAAACTTCTAACTTGTCATTTTTTTGTATAATATAAATCAAATCATGAATCAAGAAATATATAAATCAAATCATGAAATAAAAATAATATGCAATATAACCCGTCACTATTATCAAATTTTAAAAAAATGATAAATAATATATTAAACTGAACGATAAAAATCCAAATGTACTATTATGTGATCGTAAAAATTCTTTAAAAATTCACATATGAGTTAAATTTCATATTATTTTCATTTCTTTTGATTTGGAAGGTTGTTTTGCATGCACAAAACTTTCTTTTTATGATTAATAATATGTTTAAAATGCAAAAATACAAAACTTAAATACTTGTTTGTTTAACGAATTGAAATAATGACAAACATACTAAATGATGATATACTTTGGTATTCTACATTGGAAATATTAACAAAAATATGTAAATATGATGAAGATTAATGAACCTGAATAGTGAGAAATCTGCAGATGAAATTGGAAGCAAAGATAGTGAGAGTTGGTGATTCTAAAATGTCTTCACCATCGTTCCATTCGAGAAAAGTGTTTGAAGCTTGTGTTCCACTCAATGTTATGTATGGTTTATTTGCAGGAATCACCACTTTTTCTCTGTTTTATATATGTTTAATAGCTAATTAGCATTAAAAAAACTATATAAACTTAAACAATGAATATAATCAAGCTTAATTTAAGTATTATAAAATACTATTTTGCAACAATGAATTCACAAGTATGATATTAGGTTGAATGCATACAATTAACTTTGATTTTTTTTTAATGATAGCTTGAATATTTACATTAAAATTAAGATAATAATTTAATTCATAAGCTGATTTTTTTTACAAATTAACCCTAAACTTCAATTCAAAATTTTAATCTTTTTTTTGTTAACCAAGGATCTAGGCTGAAATCCAACTAATTTTTAGGGAGACAATACCGACGGCTAGTCTGACATCGAGTTTTCTAATGAGAGCTAAGATATGACTTCATCTTCATCTCACCCACACCGTAACAACTTAATTTCCGATAAAAATCAAACTCAAAACGGATAACCATTTTACCTCAAGTCAAACCTTTATTGCTCTTAAAATCCAAACCCTAACCATATTATTAGGCCTTAACCTTAGACTTAAATAATTTTAAATCTAAAAAAATACTTAACATAACTTCGAATATGTTTTTAAAATGTTCAACCTAATAATACATGAAAATTAATGATTATATATAAAGAGTAAAATATCAAAACCAAAACACTTAACTTTAATAGAGTTTTGAAAAATCAATATTAAATAAAACTAATTAAATCTATAATGATTTTCAATTCTTTGTAAATTGATAAAACCAATAAGTTCTTAAGGTTTTCATATTTTCAATAAATACATAATCTTTAGCAAAAAAGTATATACCGATAAGTTCCAGGCTTAACCCAAATGAAATAGAGTTGGGGGTTATCTAGATTGGGAGGAATAGAATCAATTGCTTCTTGGATCTTATTGAAGTCTCCTTTGCCTGATTCATCAACCCTTATCAAAATCGCAGTCGAAAAATCAATCGAATTCGAAGAAGAAGAAGAAGAAGAAGCCATGGATGCAGAGTTTGTGATTAGAGAAAGAATGAAAATATGAATGATTATGGTATGATAATAATTAGCAATTTTGGACTTTGTTTTATAAAGACACATTTTGGCATAACCCATGTGGTTTTAACGTCTTGGTGATTGTGCAAATGACAAAAAAAAAATATAGAAATCAAGAATTAAATGTTCTGAATTCAATTTGGTGAAGCAAAGAGTTTGAGAATTGAAATTTAGAAAATTAAAGTTTGGTTTATACATAAAGATGGTTATATATATATAACATTACTTGGTTGACTAAATAATCACATGACGTGGTGAGATTTGGATAGCGGCCGAAGTCTTATAATCGAAGTTGAGAGATTTTATTTTCTCGTTGTCAAAAGATTTTAAGACAAATATTCTGAGTGTAAATTAATAATAAATTTTGTATTTTCTTTTTTATAAATATAATCATCATTTGGTCAAGTTGTTGAGTGTAATATTTAATATTTTCCCTCTCAAATTTGATTCTAGAGTGTTTTATTTGCTCCACATACTCTATATATATCTTTAGGGCTTGGGAAATTTGATCATGAATCGAATTTTATTGATCAAATTGTTAACAAAAAAATCTATAACTTTCTACAAAAAATCACATAATAGGAAAGAAAAAAACTATTTGAAATCTATTAAAAAATATGTTTTTTGGGTTTTTTCTGTCCCTTTTAGGTAATCAGAAATCGAAACCTATAAATATTCGTTACAAATTTCAAATATTATTAGGAAAGAATCATATATGCCTGAAATTTCTGATGGATTTCATAAGATATACTTTTCTGTTGTAAATCTAGTTTTGTGAGATATTTCTTTTCTCCAAAATCAGTAAAAATACAACATTTTTATTTTAAGTTTATTTAGAATATATTTATGATGGGTTAAATGAATATATTTATAAACGAGAGGACATAATTCATTTTAGGGTTTTTTTAAACATTCAATTTCAACCGTCTATTAAAATAGAGATTTGTTAGAAATAAACTCCTTATTTCCATTATTATTAAATACCAAATATATTAAATAATAGCAATATCCAATAATAAAACGGATCACTAAAAGACCACATAATATAATAAAAAAAAATAGTATAATACATAATATTCATTACAATATACAAAATCCTCCAACACTGATTGTAAAGAATAAATCTCAACTCATATTGAATTATACATTTGTTTTGTAATTCATTGTATACTTTTTGATTACTCATCTATACATATCAACTTATCAATACTATACACAAGTATTTTATGTATATAAGTTTGATATTTTTTAAGTATAATACGTCGTTATTATGTAAGTGCTTACCAATTCTTTTAAAATTCAAGTAACTTTAGATTTAATTTACGTGTTTTTTTGGCGGCTTGCATGCTTTTAGCATTAGTATTAGCAAAAGAGATTATAATGCGTAATTTGTGTGTAAATGTAAAACAAATAGCTGTTATTTTGTATAGGTTAATATGAAACGAAATGCAAGTGGCCTTTAATCTAGTGGCTGGTGGTAAGTTTACTAAAGACAGACGTACATGCACCAGGGATCGAGTCTCATCACCTACAAGATTTATGTAGGAATTTGGCTAATAGGCCGACCTTTGTGGTCTATATTGATATTGCCGTTGACAAAAAAAAATATGAAACGAAATAATAATGGGCTATAGACAAAACTAAAGGCCCATACAAAGGAGAAGATTCTATGAAACAGAGTACATTTACAAAAGTACAATTTTTAGAAAGGTTTAGTACATTTCGAACTAATCAATCTGTTTCGTTATTAAAAAATTAGGAAATCTGCTTTTGGAAAAAAGGCTTCTTAGTTTTGTAAATTCTTCCATATTGAGAATAATTTGGCTAGTTTTCAAGAAAATTTACCTTATCATCTTCAAAATTTACGTATAGTTTGTCACGTACTACTTCAGAAATTTCAATCTCTAGGAGGAATGACATGATCCAGAAAACTACTTCCAACTTATATAATGAAGAGATACAACAATAGACTTCTTTTGCCCGTATACAAACACTTTGAACTAGAATCTGAAAAACAATACTATCCAATCTATGAAAAGTAGTTTGAGTTTTCTCAAAATCTATCTACAAAACATCGATAACATGTAAAATTGTGATCACCAGTCATCGAAAAGGAAAACTTATGCTATTATTTAATTTCTGAGACCTAACAATCCATTATTTTATTTTAGACCCATCTCCCTCATCGTTCAGGAACTGAAGCAAACATATTACAAATATCTGAAAAAAATTGGTAGCAGTTATTGACCAAATTAAAATCAAACTGCAAAAATAATATTGAGATTTTGAAAATTTATTATTTTATAGTACTATCAATTTATATATATATATATTCCGACCAAAAAAACATCAATTTATATATATATATATGTATTCTTTTATAAAAGTACTTATATAAAATGTTAAATATTATATTTAATTCAATAAATTTTAATATATTTACTTTAGGAGTTTAACCATTTTTGATCTATAACATAAACTTTATAAAAATGAATTGATGTTAGATCATCTTAACTAATAGATTGAAATACTCTATAAAAATGAATTTTCTTAGTTAAATTTTCTTTGTCTTGTTTTATAAATTTTCTTTATGTTTTGATGTTTATATATTTCATTGAATTCATTTTACAACTAAAGCAAAAAAAAATTAAAATAAAATAAGATTTTGAGAAATTTGAACTAATTCTCTCAGACTAAAACAACTATATATATGCTACTACTATCTTATACTTCAAAAATGATATCCCTAAAATTTTTTATATATTTTTGGCCTATGTTTTAATTGTTTATATATAATAATAAAAAGTATAAATTATTATTACTTTTTTAAATCCAAAAAAGTGTTAATTCATCATTGCTTCTGGAAAGCCGCCGACAGAACACTGTGGGACTCATGATGCGTCAAAAAACAACCAAACGACCCAAAAATATCAAAAATCGAATTTTTACACGCAACTTCCTTTCAATTCAAAGAAATAACACCAAATCGTCCCCGATCTATTGAACCCTCGAAGACCCATAAATCAGAATCCCGATATTCAAGGAAAGTTTAAGTTTTTTTTAATATTTTGTTAAACACAAAAAATGGATGCTTTACCGGAAGATGAAGAGTACACTTCCAGGGAAGTTTTGTTACCGTCGTTGATTCCGGTGGTTCCAGAGCCGGAATTAGAGAGAGAAAGTGGTGAAAGAAGAAGAGGAAGAGATGTAATCATAGCCGTTGATCATGGTCCTAATAGCAAACATGCTTTTGATTGGGCTCTTGTTCATTTTTGTCGTCTCGCTGATACTCTTCACCTTGTTCATGCTGTCTCAAGTTAGCTCTTTGTCTCATTGTGTAGATAGTTTTGATTTTGGTATATTCAATTTTGCATTTTCAGATCTGAAATTTGAGATTATGTTTAAAGGTTTGGTTTTGACTTTTCTTTGTAGGTGTTAAGAATGAGGTTTTGTATGAGTCCAGCCAAGCTTTGATGGAGAAACTCGCTGTTGAAGCGTTTCAAGTTGCAATGGTTAGTGTCTGACTATTGTTTGGAGGAAGTAACTGTTTCTTGTTTGCTAAGTTAGGGTCTGAAGAAATTCAATACAATCCATTGAAATACTTTTTGTAGTCTAATTTCTATTGGTTTGTGGTGTGTTTTGAATGAAGAACATTGTCCTGATTGACTATGTTTGGAGACAGAAACCATTTTGTGATTGCTAAGTTGAGTTAGGGTCTGAAGAAATTCAATATAATCAGAAGTTTATAGAATCTAAATGGTAGCTTAGTTTTTGTCTCTTGAAATACTCTTTGTAGTCTTAATCCATTGGTCTGTGTTGGGGTTGAGTGAAGAACATTATGAGGATTGACTATGTTTGCTTTTGCTTGATTGATTTCTAAGTTAATTAACTAAAATCAAGCTGGTGAGGTTAACTAAACCTCAGAGTCCAATCTGTCCAGTGGAATGGTAACGATTTTTGAGATGACAAGGGAGTGTTACTGGCGATGCTTTTGTGGTTTTCCCTAGCTTAATGTTAGTTCTGAAATCACTTTTGGTTACTGAGGATAAGAAGCGCCTATTGTAGTCTAATTTATTGGTTGTATTTGATGTTAAACTAAGGCTAAAGTCTGTGGTGTGGTTTGAGTGCAGAGATTGTTGATGATTGGTGGACTCAACTCAGTATCAGGAACCCCCAAATGATATGTATGTATATATATGACTTAGAATGATGGGCTGAATTTTGTTATGTATTATAGGTGAAGAGTGTAGCTCGTATTGTAGAAGGCGATGCGGGTAAAGTAATCTGCAAGGAAGCAGAGAATGTGAGGCCTGCGGCTGTAATTATGGGCACACGAGGCCGGAGCTTAGTAAGAAGGTTAGTGTAAGATATATAAATAACAATATAACAGTATCAGCAAATGCTATTTCTCATCTATGTCTTAGAGATTTTCTTGCGGCTTCTGAGTTCTGATTCGATGATTATCCTTATGCAGCGTCCTACAAGGGAGTGTAAGTGAGTATTGTTTCCACAACTGCAAATCAGCCCCTGTCATTATTGTTCCTGGAATAGGTACAGTTCATATATATATATAGTTTGATTGCAGTTTTTTTCTCAGTCACATTCGCTGGTTCAACGACTAATCACAACGATTAGTGATTAAAAGCTGATTGCTCTTACTGACATTGTGTTTTAAAGCAGAAGCTGGAGACGAGTCAATTGTAGAATGGAAAAGATCAGAAGAACCAAAACCATAAAATGTTGTAACTTTTTCCCATGAAGACTCTTTCTATTTGATCTTTCTCTTGCTTTTGTTGCTCTCTTTGTTTCTGTATTATTTGTCCACCCAAAAAAACATGAAATGTATTGTTGTATTTGCTTCTTCAATTATGAATCTTTTGTGTGTTTTTGACATTTTTTGTGATTTGTAGTTTCAACTTTGTGTCTATAAACATCTCAGTAATCAAAATTGTTGTAATCCAATTGCTCTTGCAAATATATCTAGGAAGCTTCGTTTCTGTTTTTAGCCGAAGTCTGATGCTCTGTTGTTGGAAATTTTCTTTTAGGCATTTGGTCGAACACTGTGTGTGCATACGTCTTTACGAACATTGAATAACAGATTTGCTACTAGAGCGATTGGAAAGAAGTCTTCTTTTCAATCATGGCGGAGTTTGAAGAGCTTGAAGCTCAAGATGGTGTAAGAATGCCATGGAATATAATCCCTGTTGTAACGAAGAAGGAACAATCAATTGACTCTGAAGTTCCAGTTTCCGCCATTTACACACCTCTAAAACCTCTTCGATCTTCCACCGAGCAGTCTCTTCTTCTTCCTTACTCTCCTCTTCGTTGTCGAACTTGTCGTTCTGTTCTAAACCCTTTCTCCGTCGTCGATTTCTCCGCTTGTATTTGGGGTTGTCCTTTTTGCTACAATCGAAATCCTTTCCCGCGAAATTATTCTTCAATCGCCGATAACAATCTTCCACCGGAGCTTTTTCCTCACTTCACAACTGTTGAGTATCTTTGTGATTCTTACTCTTCTCCTTCTCCCCCTGTTTTTCTCTTCGTAGTTGATACTTGTTTGATCTCTGAAGAACTCGAATTTCTCAATTCATCTATCTTCCAAGCTCTGGATCTCCTTCCTGATACTTCCATTGTTGGTCTCATTACCTTTGATTCATTAGTCCGTGTCTACGAGCTTGGATTCCCTCATTGTACCAAATCTTACTCCTTTCGTGGAAACAAAGATTGTACTAAAGATCAGCTTCTGGATCAACTCAGTTTCTTTGTGAAAAATCCTAAACCTTCTTCTGGTGTCATCGCCGGTGTTAGAGATGGTCTCTCTTCTGATGACATCGCACGGTTTCTGTTACCTGTCTCTGATTGCCAATTCACTATTCACTCTGTATGTAACTTGCATTGCTTTTGACTTCTCTTCTCTTAACTTTAATCTTGTGTGTTTCAATGCAGTTAACTCCAATTGCTTTCTTTGCTGTAGGTGCTTGAGGAGCTGGGAAACAATCCTTGGCCTGTTGCAGCTGATCACCGTCCTGCTAGGTGTACTGGTGTTGCTCTCCGAATTGCTGCTGGTCTCTTAGGAGCTTGCTTTCCTGGATCTGCTGCTAGAATCATGGCTTTTATAGGAGGACCTACCACTGAAGGCCCTGGAGCTGTAAGTGTTTCTGTTATCATCATATCTGTTTGTAAATGTATGTTGGAATCTTGGTGTTTGCTGATGTTCTTCCTGTGGTTTTTTCTAGATTGTGTCTCGGGAGCTTTCTGAACCAATTCGTTCTCATAAAGACATTGATAAAGATTCTGCTTTGTATTACCACAAAGCTGTGGAGTTCTATGAGACGCTTGCTAAACAACTTGTTCATCAAGGACATGTTCTTGATGTTTTCGCGTGCTCTGTTGATCAGGTGATTGGATGGAGAAATTTGTTAGTGTTGTGTTTTCTTCTTTCGCAGCTGCTTTTTTTATTTAATATGTGA
The DNA here is from genome assembly GCA_900406435.1 of Lepidium aucheri. NCBI lineage: Eukaryota > Viridiplantae > Streptophyta > Magnoliopsida > Brassicales > Brassicaceae > Lepidium > Lepidium aucheri. Next base: position 10,698 of record OVBA01000064.1, on the reverse strand, counting down.
GTCTCTAGGTAGGCATTGCTGAGCTGAAAGTTGCAGTTGAGCAGACTGGTGGATTTGTTGTTCTTGCTGAAAGTTTTGGCCATTCAGTATTTAAGGATTCTCTTAGGCGAGTATTCCAGTCAGGTGAAAATGATCTAGGCTTGTCCTCATGGTAATGGCTTACCTTAACTTCATGTATGTTTTCTTTATCGAAAATCAACAATCTTTTATCTGCTGTTTTCATCTTCATCAAGTTGTTTCTGATGATTTGTTTCTCTTTTACAGTGGTATATTCGAAATTAACTGCTCAAAAGATATCAAAGTTCAGGGAATAATTGGCCCTTGTGCATCTCTCGAAAAGGTATTGTATAAAGAGTTAAGGTATCTATTTTTTCATTATGCTTGTTGTCATCATCGATATGTTTGCTTTCTGTTGATTGTTTGCAGAAAGGACAGTTGTGCTCTGACACTGCTGTCGGTCAGGGACACACAAGTGCGTGGAAGATGTGTGGCCTCGACAAAAACACTTCCATATGTCTGGTTTTTGAAATTGCTAAAAGGGATACAGCTGATATTGTTTTGCAGTCACAGAACAATCAGTTTTACTTTCAATTTTTAACATAGTAAGGGATTTCAAGTGTTTTCCATTTAAAGCATTGTTGCAAGTTATGGATGTAGAGGTGGTCGCAATTTTTGCTTACAACTCGCATGTTTCTGCAGCTACCAGCACTCAAATGGTCAAACAAGACTCCGGGTAACAACTCTTTCAAGAAGATGGGTACTGCGAACTGAAAGCTTGCAGGCAAGTTTGAGTAGTATGTTAAAAATCTAGTCTTATTTATGGAGTCAATTGAATAACTAATAACGTTTAGAGGAAAACATTTTATACCACTACTTTGATATGATCGATGGGTTTAGCATAAATGAGAAACGGAATGCCACTCATGTTAAACTGTGAAAACTTTATGACTTAGTTCAATCTTATGTTCTTGTCAAGAGAATCAATTGTCCATTCTAGGTAGTGATTCAAAGCCAGGTTTGAGAATTCTTCAGTGGTTATGTACATGGTTAGAGTGATCCTGTTTTCTCGGCATGTAAATTTGGTCTCTAACTAATCTTTAGAAATTGGTTGTTACATATAGGAGCTGACTAATGGTTTTGACCAAGAAGCAGCTGCTGTAGTCATGGCACGGCTTATTTCTTTCAAAATGGAGACTCAGGTAGTCATTGATGAGAACTAGTTAGATTTCATCAGCTGAATATATGCTAGACAATATCATGTTTTAGTGTTTCTGAGGTTTCTTATCTCTTCTTTTAACAGCCCGAGTTTAATCCCCAAAGATGGGTCGACAAAGCTTTGATAAATCTATGCACCTGGTTTGGAGATTTCCAGAAAGGCAATCCATCTTCCTTTACCTTGCCTTCTCAGTTATTGGTTTTCCCGCAGTTTGTGTTTAACTTGCGTCGATCTCAGTTTGTCCAGGTAACTCGTTCTCACTCCCCCATAAACACATAGGAGACTGAAATCATTTTGCAACGCCAAATCATATCGTTTTGGACTCATTTAGCTGTCCTTTTTGTAGGTCTTTAACAATAGTCCAGACGAGACAGCATATTTTCGAATGTTATTAAACCGAGAGAATGTTTCTAATTCAATTGTGATGATTCAACCTTCACTGGTTTCTTTCTCATTCACTTCACCTCCAGAACCAATCCTTCTCGACGTATCATCCATTTCAGCTGACAAAATCCTTCTGTTGGATTCATACTTTACTCTTGTAATATTTCATGGTTCTACAATTGCTCAATGGCGAAAAGCTGGACTCCATAATCAACCTGAACACCAGGTATTATCATCTATCATCTTAAAACATAAGACGGAAGAAAAGTTTCTCAAAATCTTACCTTCATGAAACCTTATCTTCTTTGTCAGGCATTTAAGCATTTGGTACAGTCACCTCATGACTATTCAGACACAATCATCAACCAAAGGTTTCCTTCTCCACGTCTTGTCATATGCGATCAATATGGTTCACAGGTACAGAATTAGTAAACTCAGCTTTCAAGCTTCTTCATCAGAACAAGTAAGAGATCTCTGACATTCATTGAGTCTGTATTTTTCTTTGTCAGGCTCGTTTTCTTCTAGCTAAACTGAATCCATCTGATGTTGATGCATCTTCTTCTGGAGAGAGTAATGTTTTCACAGATGATGTTAGTTTGTCTGTGTTTCTTGATCATCTTAGACGACTCATTGTTCACTAAAAAACATCTTTTTCGTACAGATTGTTGTTGTTTTTTCATGTTTCCACAGAAAATATTTGTATAAACAGAATACTAAAATTCTTGGAAGTTAAGGGATCAAAACGAAATTTAGAATAATGTAAAATGGGTACGTTATACACTTTTAAAAGTTATGGGGTCAAATTAAAATTGGAGAAAGTTCGTTGCTTTTAAACAATTGTTTCTTAAAACGCTGCGTTTAGTGACTTGTTCTCCAAGAACTTTTTGCGTGTTCTACCTGAATATATATATCCGAGAACACAAGTTGGTTCTCTACTTGCAGAGAAAGGAAAGTGAAGGAAGAAGAGAAAGAACGATTTTTCAGGTAAGTTTTTAGTTTTGAATCTTTTTATTAATTTCTTTCTTATGAATTACTTACGATCACGACTGCTGATTCTGGCTAGTTCTGTTTACGAATTGAATGAAACCTCGCAGCAAATTTTGAGGAATATTGATTTGGATTTGAGTCATTGAAGATTGTGTTCTTTTAGGAATTTAGTCGAACACTTTGTGGGTATTATGCTTTTATCTGAAGAGTTTTGGTTGTTGACACTTTGAAAGGCTTTTTGGTTTAGATGTTGGGTTGAATTTGAACAAGTGATGTTTGTGAGAGCAAATATTTGTTCTTGAGATTTGATTTTAATCATGGGATTAAACATAACAAAACTTGATAGATGTGAAGTTTGCTTTATCTTAAGAGAGGTTCATATTGAGAAGAGATTTTCCTTTTTTTGATGGAACAGGAACAAATGGATTCTCAGACAAATCAAACCGAAACTCCGGCAAAACCTCAAGTGTCTTCATCATCATGCAGGAAGAAGGTTAAGGATGATAATGCCACTTTCTTTGCAAACTTTAAGGATCACATGGATGAATTTATCCATTCCTCAATGGATGAACACAAGACTTGTTTCAAAGATACCATGAACAAGGTTCTTCCTCAATTCTTCTCTCTATATATATTGTTTAATCACATCAATGTATTGTGTATGTAGTCATTGCAAGCTCTAGAAACCGATCCTTATGTTGTTTGATTTACATTCTTTGTAGTTGTTCGGGATGTCGAAAGCGGGTTCTGTTGCAGAGAAGCAAGCTGAAGTTAAGGAAGTTGTCGAGATTCACTCTCCTGTTCAGGCAACAGTGACTAAGTAGAGACTTCAACTTGGTAGCTTGAAGAGATATGTTTAGTGGTTTTCTTAGTTTTAGTTTTCTTGTTTTGACTTTACAAGTTTCATAACGACTTTCTATTGTGTGCAAGAATTACTCTACAAGTATTTGGGTGTTATAGTTTATACTCATTGAGCTGGCTTTAATTTTAATCCCATTCTTAATCATGCAATTTGTTCCTAGACCTTAAACATTTTCATCTTATAGTAGCTAGTTCCATTGTAATCCATTAGGGTCCTTGTTGCTATTTCTAGCCTAACTCTTGGGCCATTAGTGGATGTGTGTTGTGTTGAAAACACCTAAATTTCCTCCATTAACTTTTAGTTGTCTTCGGCCTATACTTTAACCAATCAAGGGAAACACATGGTTGAATCCTGATGCCAAGAGACTGGCCAAGTGGCTATTGCCATTGAACTAAAGTGGTCTTGACTGTTAAAATGATGCTAAGATTAGAGCCGTCTATTGTGATTTTTCAAGATGATAAGAGCATGTGCAATGCAGTTTTTTAAAAAGTTCTTAGCACAATTCTCAAAAAAAAAAAAAAAAATTTTGATCTTTTAAGAATCAGGATCTTAAATATTTTAATTAAAAACCGAAGGTAAAGAGTTTTTTTACTGTTTCGCGGGCTTCACAACACGTGGCGGCCCGCGATTGGTTCGTTTTAATTTTTTTTACATGAAAAAACTAATAATAAAATAATAAAAAAATTTTTGGAATAAGAGTTCCACAGTTACGGGTGCTCTAAGTTTGAAACGATTACCACATGCATCTTTAGGATCATATAATTTAATGATCCTAAGATTAGAGTTGTGGATTGTGATTTTTCGGTTTGAAACCATTACCATATAATTTAAAGATCAATTTATTGATTGTCTCATAATTTCAATATATATTCCATTACAACTATTTTGTTTTACTGTTTTTGTAACATTGCCTCGCAACAAATTCTTTTAAAAATCAATGTCGATATAATTTCTTTGATAACAATTAAGAGTGAACTCGACTGATTCTATGGATACGGAAATCTGCAGTTCATTGAAAAATTTAGATTTAAACGACCAAAATTTCCATCAATATCTAGATTTAAATGATTGAAATCACTGCTCCATATTCTAAATGAGAATTAGCATAGATTTTAAGGAAATTTACCCCCTGAAAACTTGAAAATCATTCATCTATTTTCCTTTCATAAAATATAATGCTAGTAATATGGCTCTACCCTGAGCATAATACGTGGGTATGAGGATTTGAACCTGGATTCGACTCAAAAAAGAAGACTCGAACCCAAACCGCCTAAATATCCAAACGAGTCTTAAATTTTTGGACTTGTTGAACCGGATCCGAATCGAGAACCGAACAGTTACCCAAAGAATTGGTTTGATGGCATTTATAGATATTTTTATATTATTACTTGAGTATTTAAAGCATATTTTTTGTATTTTTAGATATTTTTTGAATATTTAGATATTCAACTATGTTTTAGGTATTTTTAAATATTTTTTTGATATGTGTAAGATATTTTTTGGATATTTGAATATTTAAATAATTCACGATTACTTAAATTTAAACATGAACCCAAAACAAAATTGAAATAAATCATATCCTATATGAGTATAAAAATTTTGGATAGGCCAAGAAGCAGGTGACCCAGTTGGTCCAGTTGGCTTACCCCTGATCTAGTTAGGCACCAGGTGGGGGTTCACACCCTACTAGCTCCAGTGGGAACAATTACGCTATAGATCGAGCCTTTGTCGATCCCACTAGTTACTGTAAGGACCCGACCTAAGGATCTTAATGCACAAAGCTAATTATGTCTTCATTTGTAATTTCTTTAAAATCTTTGTACACAGAGAAATACGTATGTATTTATTCATTTGTATCCGTACAGTGTATATATATCTTTGTTGTATAATTTAGTTGTAAGTGACGTTATGTATTTTACCAATCATAACGTTTCCCGCCAATTTTAATCTTTGTTTTTCCTCTGTAATACAAACAAAAATAGGAAAAATATTAAATCTGATTCAAGTTTTGGTTTTTCTAATTCGAAATTCTACTATCTCTTCGATTTCATTGGATTTTTGGATGACGCAATCAGAAAATTGCAGATTTTTCGAGGTAAGTTCTTCTTCATCCCGTGACATTTAGATTCTTCGCATTACAGTGATTATTATTACCTAATCCATCATCATTTTTTTATTAAATAATCTGAATTGTTTTTGATGGAGTAATATTTTTCCCCAATTCCGAAGAACCCTAATTACAGATTGGTTCGTTAATTTCGAGACTTCTTTTTGTCGGATTACATTATTGGATTCTCCACTAAATATTTAATTGATTTTTTATTACTTTGGATTTTTCTATTACCATATAGCATCATAGATTCAGAGGTCTGATTGAATTTGATTCGTGATTGGGTTTCTTCTAAATCCGTGACCGAATTATTCGTTTTTTTTTTTGCATTAGAATAGAAATTACATTTATGATCAACATTTTAATTGATTCATACATTTGATTTAAGAAACCCTAAATACAGATTTGCTAAAAAACAAATACAGATTTGTTAAACAAATTTTTGGGTTTCTTCTTCTCCTTGACAGTAGCTTACTTCTAAGCTTTTGGGAAACATAGAAAAACAGTAAAACACAAACATTAAATTCTTCAGATATTGAAACAAAAACACATCTTTCTGTGTGATTCTCTTTCATTTTATTTTGTTGTTGTTTTGATGATCACATGTAGTTTAGCTTTTTTGTTGTTTCTTGTTTCACTGTAGCTTCATGCTTCTCATCCTGGAAAAAAACATGTTACAAAGATTCTTGTTAATAATTTGCATGTCAAATGCATATAGAAGAAATCATTGAACATTGTAGAAAGGTCTGGTTTTAAATCTAGTTTTTAGTTTTGTGTCTGGAAGTTTCTTGGAGTAGATTTGGGAATCAACTGATTCCATATTGAGAAGGAATGATTCTAGGCATAATTTTTTGTGGGAGCTTTGAGTTTGGTAGTGATAAAGTCTGAAGAACACTGAGAAGAAAACACTTGGTTGATTTAGAGCCTCTAATAACTTTAACATGAGAAGTCAAGAGAATCTCTGTAAAGTAATAAGCTTTATGCTGAAACAGACATACCCTTTTTAAGTTAATATTGTCTTGGTATAGGAATATAACTTATATACAGAAGTATCTTATAGTGGACTAATATAGTTAAACAAAGTATTTTAGTTGTAATTAGTATAAAATCTGTCTTATTAGATTGCAACAATACCTCTTTTCCTCATCACGCAGCCTGTTTCTGTTGCTACCTCCATTAGTCTTGTAGTTAGGAAATGGCACGTGACCATTCTCGATGCTTTCTATGTCACGCACGAGAAGGTCATATTGTCTCTTAGCTTCTTCTGGTGTTGTACCACCAACAGCTCTAGCAACATTGTACCAACGGTCAGGAGTGTCTTGGTCATAGACTGCTAGAGCACGCTCAAAGGCTTTGTTCTGCTTAACAGTCCATGAGCCAGAGCCATAGGAAGACATTGAGCCTGATGCCATTGAGAATACTAAGTAGATGCTTTTTGTTTATAATATAACTTATAAGAAAGAGATGTTAAGGAAATGATATGTTGCACAGATGTCGCAGAGGCCTTGCTCTTTATAAAGAGATTGTAGGTGGGGTAAGGCCAGTTGGCAAAGATATCTTTGCCAAAACAAAGAGAATTTTAAGTCTTTGTCTCCGTAGCTAGAAAAGAATATGAGCAAAAATTTATGGAGAGATCAGTATCAAAGATTCACACTAATCACCCAAAGATTACGTTTTTCCATCCACATTTGGTATATGATGCTCTGTAGAGTCACTTTTCTATAAATGTTATAACTAAAATGTTTACTTTTCTTTCCCAATTAGTGTTATGACGTCATTCTCTAGTTTAAGCTAGTTGTCAAAAGAAACAATTTAGCTAGTAAATTGTTATGAACATCTCTACCTCTGGTATTTAGTCATGGAACAGTCTTGTCTCTAGCCACAACAGCACAGAGCCCACGTTATCGTGGGACAAGGAAAATTATAAGTCTTTAGATTAAAGTTAGGGAGAAGTCTCTGTTAACAGATGATTTTCATTGACTATTCAGATTTCTTCTTATCAATAATCTCCAGTGATTTTAAACATTGTGAGGATTAGAGTTTTTCATGTGTCCACCACAAGTCTTAGATTCTATAGTACAAGAAGAATTCTTGAAGCAAAGTGGGGGCAGAGCTTTTACCTTGGGAATCTATTGCCATGAAAACCATATACAGTTATCATATCAAGCTGGATATATAGATATTTCCGTACAAATTATCAACATTTTTTAGTGTTGAAAAAAAGGTCAACATTGTTTACCTACCTTTGTTCTTTCTTGGACTGTTTGGGTCCATCTCCTTGAAGTCAGGCTACTGTGTTTTTTTTGGTCATATGTTGTCTAATGTGGACTCTTAGTTTTAAATAATCAATTTTATTGGTGGATATTCAATTTGATTTTTCTCTTCTTTGGTTAACTGCATTATTGAATTATGGGGAAGACCCAAAGCTCTTACAGCTGTTCTAGTCTTGCTGTATTTTTTTATAAGCTGTAACTTTTCTTGTTGTCGTTGTTGTTAGTGGTGTTCTAAGATTATATTCACTCTCTTTATGTGAGCCCATGATTAGATATTCACATATTATAATGCTTTGTTGACGTATTATAAGCACTTAATGATCAGTTAATTACCATGTTTGGTTAGAATCCAGAGTTGGGATGGGCAAATAGATTATTGTCCTGTAACTAAATTAGGTTGCTAAATAGACCACATCAAATAATGCACAATAGGACTATATACATACTTGGCAAAAAAACAACATACATAATAAGCCCCACTTGTTGTTTGACTTTAACTCAAAGTGAGCATTTGTTTCATAGTTTTTTCATTGTTGCAAAATATTTGAAGCTTTTCCTTTCTTGCAACAAAGGTTTGTTCATAAATGATCCACTTGTTGTTTGATTTTTAAACTCAATAATAAAGTTGACCCATTGATTTGAAGTTTCTTCTCTCGAAAAGACAGATTATTCAATAAGGTACTATAGAAGATGGAGGACCATACTCAAGTCTTATCATAACTTAATCAGGTTAGTTATCAGACCTCAAGTTTATAAAGTTATTGCCTGCACAATTACTGAAGTAAAGCTACTAAGAACCCATCTTTTTGGAATTTTCTTGATTATAGTGTTTATCCATTCACTAAATGGTATTAGATTTGCTAAGTAAGATAATATTCCCTGACGTGTAGATATAATGCTTTAATCTCCTCTCTTTCTGGATATATGCCAATATATAAGCACTTAGAAGATATTTTCACATTTTGTGATCAAAATGATCTCATGGTCGAGATATTATAATTCTTTTTATGATATGGATGTTCTGTTTCTGAAATAGTATGGTTTGGTATCAAGGTAGGGGCGAAACTTCCTCTCAAGAAGGAAGACTTTAAACAGAGAAAGAAGAATCTTAATAATAATGAGGCCTTTAGAACAATATATTCTGGAGAGAATAGATTTGCAAGTTGCTAAAACATTCTGCAAGTAGACATTGCACTACTGATATTCTCATCGTCACTACTGTCCTTCTTTGCTTGGGAATTAAAATGGTAAAAAACCAAAAACATTTTCCCCTCATTTGGGCCTGAAGTTTAGCTGTGAAAATGATCATTTGGTTGCTTTTGAGCAAGATGCTTTGATTTTATTTTCTCATTATGAATAGTTACATCAGTATGTTCCAATATCTCCAGGTCTTGATTCTAGTTCCAGTGATCATTGCTGAGAACTTAACTGAAGTAGCTTACCAGGAATCTGTATGCAAAGAAAGTAAAGAGTAAGCATTTCATTTTGTTACAAGATTTTCTGATATTTGGAATCCTTATCTCTAATCTAGCAAAAAAACAAGAACTAAGTATTCTTATTCTTCTCCTAGTGGTTTGCTCCTTTTGCAACTTGGAGAAGAACCAGAACCTGAAGTAGTAATCACTATAATGGAAGTTTCTGTAGCTCATTTATGATATGTTATTGAAGGATCATTAGGGAATTCTGAAGGTAGTGGTGTGATTTTATTATCACCAATAGAATGATCCCTTTCACAAATTTGATTCGGACAAACTTTAAACAAAAGAAGGACATAGCATTTTATCACCAGGAATCTGTAGACACAAGCCTGGTCCTAAATCAGCTACAGTAGCTAATTATAATGGAGTACTTTTTTATTTGTCTTGTTTCTTAGAATCTTTGAATAAAGAACTTAGAAAATGGAGAATCTCCATGCTCAGGGGTTTTCATAGTCAGATGAGAGAATATACAAGGACAAAAATTGTTTGTATTTGCTTTGATAAATTTGAATAGGTATTTGGATGGCGTCTAATTTGAATTGGATTTGGTTCAAGATCGGTTAATCTCTTCCATAATAAAAGCATAACATTAACTTAAGTACCGTGTTATATTGTCTGTTTTGGACTAAATTGTATTGTTACTAGNTATAACTAATTAATTAATTATTATTATCTAGATTAAATATTATTAATTAATTAATTATAAATCTTACGAGATTATCATAATTATATCCTTATCCTAATCGATATTTATTAAAAACAATTCTCCTAACCCTAATAGGAAAACTAATAAACAACATCTATTTAAGACCCGACCCATCTAGAATAATTATCACAATTCTCAAACGATTCGAGTTAAGATTTGAATATCACAATTATCACAATATCTATTTAATCATTTAAGATTTGATTTTCGTTGGTTTAAAACAATCTCTAACCAATTAAGATTTGAATTTTGTTTGTAAAAATAAAATTCTAACCAATTAAGATTTGATTTTTGTTGGTTTAGAAAGACCATTTAAAATTTAATTTTTGCTGGTTTTAAAAAAAAAAGTTAACCAATTAAGATTTGATATTCATTGGTTTTTTTAAAATAATTTTTTTGTTGAGATTTTGATAAGAACCTTAGTATGATTTTTTTTTATTCTAACAAATAATTTTTTTGGATTTTAATAAGAAACTTAATCTAAATATTATTGGTCAACGCAATAAAAAAAACCAAAAATATTGTATTAAGATATTTCTAATCCAAATCTCTATATATAATAAAACTGTAACGTTAACAGATTCATATATTTTATATTGTGCTTAAAAAGTTATCTCTTGATAATATTCAGTAAAATTCTTTAACTAATTCTTAATAATATATTTATCTACATAATATTACC